>JBBDGP010005898.1:0-44776 GCA_037952835.1 Lithobates septentrionalis | reverse complement strand
CATCCCTGTGCTGTGCTCATTATGAGGGGCTCCCATCATCCCTGTGCTGTGCTCATTATGAGGGGCTCCCACCATCCCTGTGCTGTGCTCATTATGAGGGGCTCCCACCATCCCTGTGCTCATTATGAGAGGCTCCCACCATCCCTGTGCTGTGCTCATTATGAGGGGCTCCCACCATCCCTGTGCTGTGCTCATTATGAGGGGCTCCCACTATCCCTGTGCTGTGCTCATTATGAGGGGCTCCCACCATCCCTGTGCTCATTATGAGGGGTCCCCACCATCCCTGTGCTCATTATGAGGGGCTCCCACCATCCCTGTGCTGTGCTGACTTCCTGGGATTTTAACTTTTAGGTTCGTTAACTTTTCGTAACAATTACGAACGTTCGTTAGGTATTTGGATCCGAAATTCGTAAAAGAAATGTCGTATTTCGTACAAAATTCGGAAGCATAGCAATTCGTATTTCGGATCCTCCCGAATGTACGAATTTACGGAAATTCGTACGAATTTTCGATTCGTACGAAACTAATCGCACATGTCTAGTACTGATACTTTTTTCTTCAGTATTCGTCGATACCAGTTACCGATACCGACCGCAAATGTTTTGTTTTCACTTCAGCTGTCAGCAATGGTACAAAGCATTGAAAAGTTATTTACAAATTAAATACATTTTTTTTTTTTTTTTTGTGTTTTTTCAATGTGAAATGTGTACATATATGTTAATATACATGTGTAAAAAATATTCAATAACAGAGCAAACAAAAAAAAAGTTTTAATTGTTTATATTTTATAAAATAGACGTGAACAAAAAAAAAAAAGCAGAGAAATAATAATTAAATGGAGGAGAATAGGGAGTTAATTAAGGCTGATTAGAGTAAATGAAGACTTAATAAGGGGTTAACAAGAGGAACATTTGTTCATCACTTTGATCTGCAGATGAAGAAACAGAAAGATACAAAAAGAAATAATGTTTCTTTTTATTTTAGTGTTTCAGTGGCTGAGCAATGTTGTTAATAAACATTGCCGGCTGCTTTTTTTTTTTTTTTTGACAGCTCCAATTACCGGACTTCTTTAACAGTTCAGTTGTCAACAGGGGAGACCCCACTGACAGCTCAAAGAACCGAGCCTGAAAGTATCAGTATCAGGTATCGGTGCATAATATGCACGAGTATCTAGTATTGGGGCAACCCTAGTTGGAAGCTATGAGTATGCACTTGCTTGCCTTTGAAATGCTGGCCGTCAATGGGGAGGGGAGGGGGGGGGGGGTAGGGACAATGCTCCTGCCCATTGCTCATTTGCGTTAGGCAGGTAATTATGGGCGTCTTCAATTCACACCGTCCTTTATTTCCCAAAAGCCGGGCCATTTGCATGAGTTTACCTTTTCACCCTTTCGCGAATACGAATCGCAGAATCACGGCCTCCATTGTTGAAGGAAACATCATTGAGGATAAGGGATGCAAATGACGGAGAGGAAAGCACTAATTGGTTGAAAAATAAATTGTGATTACCTTGTTAATCCCATTTGCCATTAATGCCCACAGAAAGGGCACCATGACCCCCTTCCCCCCCCCCCCCCCCCCGGGGGCCACACACACCAGAGACAAGGGAGCCAACAAACTGGACGATGTCTGTTTGGGATGTTGATTAAAAAAAAAGAAAACTTGAAAAGTTTAGAGAGCATTAAAAGATTGCGATAATGATTATTGCTATTAGAGGTTCTCGTTGGATTGATTTAAGTAGCTTTTACCATGTGCTCGGCATTTTGTGACTGATTCATGAATGAGTTTTAGAGGTTAAAGTGATTATTTAATGTAAGTCCATCATAGAGCCAGCTTAGCTCCCCCTGCTTGAAGCAAGTGGAACACAATACAGGCAAAGGCTTGTGACACCCGACCGTCACACCTATATGAGCTTGTTGGACATCCCATTCCAAAACCACGGCCATTAATAAAAAAAAATTGGCCTCCCTTTTTCTTCTATATCAGTCTTCAATCTTCTGGGAGGACTTTTCACAAGATTTTGCAGGGTGTCTGTGGGAATTTGTGCCATTTGCGAGGTCAGGTACTGATGTTGGATGAGAAAACCTCAAATTCATCCCAAAGGTGTTCAGTAGGGTTGAGGTCAGGGCTCTGTGCAGGACTCTCGAGTTCCTCCACCCAGCACACCTGTATGAGCTTGTTGGACATAATATTCCAAAACTGTGGCCATTAATATGAAGTTACTCCCGTTTGTGGCTATACCAACCTCCATTCTTTTTGGAAGGCTTTCCACAGGATATTGGAGGGTGTCTGTGGGAATTTGTACCCATTTGGGCAGGCACTGATGCTGGATGAGAAAATCTGGCTTACCATTGTTGTTCCAATTCATCCCAAAGGTGTTCGGTAGGGTTGAGGTCAGGGCTCTGTGCAGGACAACAAATAACAAAAAAGAGGGTTAAAATGTCAAGCATTACCTTTAAAAACATTTATTGGAATATGTAGGCGTCGAAAACATACTCACAAAATCCGTAGGGCTATATGTATAAAAGGATACGCAGACCCCAACAGCTGACATTGTGTAGGACACTTGAGTGCCTCCACACTGAACTGGTAAAACCATGTCTTTATGGAGCTCGATCTACTCTTCTGGAAAGGCTTCCTACAAAATTTCAGACTGTGTCTGTGGGAATTTGTGTCCAATGAGCCAAAGGAACATTTGTGAGGTCAGGTACAGATGTTTGAGGAGAAGACCTCAAATTCATCCCAAAGCTGTTTAGTAGGGATGAGGTCGGGGCTCTGTGCCAGAAAACTCAAGTTCCTCCACACCAAACTGGTCACACCATGTCTTAGATGCCTTGATGTTGGATGAGAAGATCTGGCTAATAATTGCCATTACAATTCATCCAAAAGGTGATCAGTAGGGATGAGGTCGGGGGCTTTGTGCAGGACACTGGAGTTCCTCCACACCAAACTGGTCACACCATGTCTTTATGGAGCTGGTTCTGTACACAGGGGACAGTCATGCTGGAACAGAAAAGGTTCTTCATCCAACTGTTACCACAAGGTTGGAAGAGCACAATTGATGACAATATTTTTGTATGATGGAGGATTACCAGGACCCTTCACTGGAGACACCTGAACAATGAATCCACAAATATCTGACCCTAAATGACATCACCATTTGTGGGTTTAATTGGGAAAACCCGCAGCCATGCAGAGTGGATGGGGCACACAGGGTGGGGGGGGTGAGAGGGGATCAGTAGATGGGCAGTGAGGTAGGGGAGGGGGTGCAGGCGCGATGCTGAGTGCAGGGGAGGGGGGGTGAGAGGGGTTCAGGTGGGCAGTGAGGTAGTGGAGGAGGGGGTGCAGTGGTGAATGCAGGGGTGGGGGGGTGAGAGGGGGTCAGTAGATGGGCATTGAGGTGGTGGAGGAGGGGGTGCAGGCGCGGTGGTGAGTGCAGGGATAGGGGGGGTGAGAGGGGGTGAGTAGGTGGGCGGTGAGGTAGGGGAGGGGGTGCAGGCACGGTGGTGAGTGCAGGGGTAGGGGGGGGGTGAGAGGGGGTCAGTAGGTGGGCAGGGAGGTAGTGAAGTTGGGGGTGCAGGTGCAGTGGGGGTGCAGGCGCGGTGGTGAGTGTAGGAGTAGGGGGGGTGAGAGGGGGTCAGTAGGTGGGCAGGGAGGTAATAAAGTTGGGGGTGCAGGCGCGGTGGTGAGTGCAGGCGCGGTGGTGAGTGCAGGAGTAGGGGGTGAGAGGGGGTCAGTAGGTGGGCAGGGAGGTAGTAAAGTTGGGGGTGCAGGCGCGGTGGTGAGTGCAGGCGCGGTGGTGAGTGCAGGAGTAGGGGGTGAGAGGGGGTCAGTAGATGGGCAGGGAGGTAGTAAAGTTGGGGGTGCAGGCGCGGTGGTGAGTGCAGGAGTAGGGGGGTGAGAGGGGGTCAGTAGGTGGGCAGGGAGGTAATAAAGTTGGGGGTGCAGACGCGGTGGTGAGTGCAGGAGTAGGGGGGGTGAGAGGGTGTCAGTAGGTGGGCATGGAGGTAGTAAAGTTGGGGGTGCAGGCGCGGTGGTGAGTGCAGGAATATATTCTCTATACATGAATTCCTCGATGTGAAACTCTAGGATCCGGCCAGAAAACCTTCTGCTACGTTGTGGAAATCTACAGAAAGAGCGAGGAATTTGCAGATCAGAGCGGGCCCCAGCGCCAAGTCCTCGGCGCGCACCACATGTCACGCCACATGTTTGCGTCTTTTTATCAGACGACACAGCTGGGCGGCGCTGCGTTCCTGCATCGATAATTTATTGGTTCCCAGGCAGCGGGTTCAGTCCTGATCGGACCCGCACTGAAGTGCGATCCGCGAGGAGTGTTGCTTTTGGACGCCTCCGTATCTTCTCACTTAAACATGTTCAGTTTATGTTCGAAATATTCCCCCGGCGGAAAGTCCGGTGCCAAGAACTGAAACTTAGAACATCTGTCAAAGAAAAATATCTGAGAATGATGACGAACTGCAATATTGTCCATTTATGCCGGATTCGGTTACACGCTCTCAGCGAGCAAACGTCCCGACTGATTAGCGCTGATATATTTCTCCGAGCGCCTGGGCCGTTATCGGCTACAAGTACACTCCGGGCCAAGGTGCAGATTTGGGTTCTATATATACGTTATGGTGAGCTCATATTCTGCTCCCACCTACTACAAGATTACCTGGTCTCTGCGCTTCTCTATGCAATGCAAGCAGATCACGGCTGGTGGGAGGGGCTGGCAGGGGGGCTGTTTGGAAATATCCCCCCCCCCCCCCGGCCTCAATATTCCTCTAAAGAGCACTTGGTCCTGACACAAGCAGTGGGAGGAGTTATGCCAATATCAAAGTGCATTGATGGGTGGGCGTTCCTAGGTAGGCTGTTTTTTGCATAGGTAACTCCCACATGTGATGCTGAGCCTCCATGATTGAAAGAACTGAAATCGAATTAATGAAAGGGGTGGGGCCAGGGACAGTCAGGCTGGGGAGGAAAGGGCTAGATCAGGGGTCTCCTAAATTTCTAAACAAAGGGCCGGACTATGCCCAGTAGGAGTAGAAAGTGCCCCATCATTGGTGTCAGTGGGAGGAATAGTGCCCCATCATTGGTGTCAGTGGGAGGAATAGTGCTCCATCATTGGTGTCAGTGGGAGGAATAGTGTCCCATCATTGGTATCAGTGGGAGGAATAGTGTCCCATCATTGGTATCAGTGGGAGGAATAGTGCCCCATCATTGGTGTCAGTGGGAGGAATAGTGTCCCATCGTTGGTATCAGTGGGAGGGATATTGTCCCATCATTGGTGTCAGTGGGAGGAATAGCGCCCCATCATTGGTATCAGTGGGAGGAATAGTGCCCCATCATTGGTGTCAGTGGGAGGAATAGCGCCCCATCATTGGTGTCGGTGGGAGGAATAGTGCCTCATCATTGGTGTCAGTGGGAGGAATAGTGCCCCATCATTGGTATCAGTGGGAGGAATAGTGCCCCATCATTGGTATCAGTGGGAGGGATAGTGCCCCATCATTGGTATCAGTGGGAGGAATAGTGCCTCATCATTGGTGTCAGTGGGAGGAATAGTACCCCATCATTGGTATCAGTGGGAGGAATAGTGCCCCATCATTGGTATCAGTGGGAGGAATAGTGCCTCATCATTGGTGTCAGTGGGAGGAATAGTGTCCCATCATTGGTGTCAGTGGGAGGAATAGTGCCCCATCATTGGTATCAGTGGGAGGAATAGTGCCTCATCATTGGTGTCAGTAGGCGGAATTATGCCCCATTATTAATGTCACTGCACTGCTTCTCCTTTCACTGTCCAATCACAAACTGGGGGTTGGTCAAGGACAACTTGGACTCAGAGGAAGTAGGTGACATGATGGAGAAAGTTCTGCAGGGGAATTCTCTGGATTGAAGATGAATTTTGCAGCAAACGTGGGTTTTGTTTTTTGAATCTTTTATTAGGTGGTTGACTTTTATCCTGTTATTTGTGGGCAGAGTTCTGCTTTAGTACAATGACAGCCAGGCGGGGGCACTGTTGTTCTGGGAGGATGTCATATAACGGGGCCACACAGTGGCACGATGTGTCACTAGCCAATGACTGATCGCTATACCAGCCCGATGCGGGTGCCATGTGATCGATGTGACCAATCACAGCAGATCACATGACAATTGTAAACAATGGATGACTTCCTTTCATGCCATCCGTTGGCTGTGATTGGTCACAGTGATCACATGGTACAGGCAGGGCCAATCACAGGCCATTTGTACCATGTGATTAGCTTTGACCAATCACAGCTAATCACAACAAAAGACACGGAATGAACCAGTTTCACTCAGTACAGAACTTTCTTATAGAAATGTAATGCATTGTTCTAATGTTCATAATGTGATCTTCCCCAGAGTAGTACAATGTTACAATGTTACAATGTTGCTCTGATCACTGTGTGTTAGAAAAAAAAATCGTAAAAAAATGAAAAAAAAATAATAAAAAATAAAAAAAATTTTAACCACTTGTCCACCGAACCCCCCTCCCCCCTTCCTGCCCAATTCTCAACTTTCAGCGCTGTCACCCTTTGAATGACAATGATGTGGTCATGTGACACTGTACACATAGGACATTTTTATCAAATTTTTCACACAAATAGAGATTTATTTTAGTGATATTTAATCACCTCCGGGGGGGGGGGGTTATTTTTTGCTAAATGAAAAAAGACAGAAAATTAATAAAACAAAACTTTTTTTAATAGTTTGTTATAAAATTTTGCAAACAGATAATCTTTCTCTTTCACTTATGGGCACTGAGGAGACTGTACTGATGGGCACTGACAGATGGCACTGATAGGTGACACTGAAGGGCACTGATAGGCGGCTCTGATGGGCATTGATAGGTGGCACTGAAGGGCATGGTTAGGTGACACTGATAGGTGACACCGATGGGCATTGATAGGTGGCAATGATGGGCACTGATAGGCAGCACTGAAGGGCATGGTTAGGTGACACTGATGGGCACTGATAGGCGGCACTGAAGGGCATGGATAGGTGACACTGATAGGTGACACTGATGGGCATTGATAGGCGGCACTGAAGGGCATGGATAGGCAGCACTGAAGGGCACGGATAGGCGGCACTGAAGGGCACGGATAGGTGACACTGATGGGTGATACTGATGGGCATTGATAGGTGGCAATGATGGGCACTGATAGGCGGCACTGAAGGGCACGGATAGGCGGCAATCAAGGGCACGGATAGGTGGCTCTGATGGGCACTGATAGGCAACACTGAAGGGCACAGATAGGTGGCACTGATAGGTGGCACTGATGGGCACTGATGGGCATTGATAGGTGGCAATGATGGGCAGCACTGATAGGTGGCACTGAAGAACACGGATAGGTGACACTGATAGGTGACACTGAAGGGTATTGATAGGTGGCACTGATGGGCACTGATAGGCGGCACTGAAGGGCATGAATAGGTGACACTGATAGGTGGCACTGATGGGCATTGATAGGTGGCAATGATGGCAGCACAGATAGGTGGCACTGAAGGACACAGATAGGTGACACTGATAGGTGACATTGATGGGCATTGATAGGTGGCAATGATGGCAGCACAGATAGGTGGCACTGAAGGACACAGATAGGTGACACTGATAGGTGACATTGATGGGCATTGATAGGTGGCAATGATGGCAGCACAGATAGGTGGCACTGAAGGACACAGATAGGTGACACTGATAGGTGACATTGATGGGCATTGATAGGTGGCACTGATGGGAAGCACTGATAGGTGGCACTGATGGACACTGATAGGCACTGGCAGGTGACACTGATAGGCAGCACTAATAGGTGGCACTGAGGGGCAGCACTGATAGGTGGCACTGGTGGGCACTGGTAGGTGGCACTGGTGGTCATTGATAGGTGGCACTGGTGGGCACTGGTAGGTGGCACTGGTGGGCATTGATAGGTGGCACTGGTGGGCATTGATAGGGGCACTGGTGGGCACTGCTTAGTAGCAGAGGGTCTGGAATGTGCAGGACCGATGTCCCATTTACGCCAGACGGTAATCGGCTGTCAGCGCAAGGGAAAAAAAAAAAAGCCGATTAGCGTCCCTGTTTACATCACATGATCAGCTGTCATTGGCTGACAGCTGATCACATGGTAAGGGGCCGAGTCTCATTGACTCGCTGATCACAGAGCGAGCCGTGTGCGCCCCACAGGGCCGTACGGAAAAAATAATAATAATACGTTTTTAAAAAAATGTTTTAACCTCTTCACGTCCGTGCTATAGACGGCTACAGTGCGGGTCTAGATTGCTGGGAGGGCGTCCATCTACGGCCCCCACTGTAGCCGTCTATAGCGCGGACGTGAAGAGGTCAAAACATTTTTTTTTTTTTTGTACTGTCACCAGTCAGTGTCCCGGATCCCCACACCCGTTATATGATGACGCCGCACTGCACAAGTGACAGAATGTAAAAAAATAAAATAAAAAATTGTGAAAATGTTTTTTTAATCTCTTCATTTTCCAAAACATTGTGACAAAAAACTCGCCATGCCTCTTACTAAATACCTTGGATTGCCTACTTTCCAAAAAGTGGTGATTTGGGGGGTATTTGTACTGGGGGTGATTTGGGGGATATTTGTACTGGGGGGGGGTATTTGTACTGGGGGGTGATTTGGGGGTATTTGTACTGGGGGGTGATTTGGGGGGTATTTGTACTGGACGGTGATTTGGGGGGTATTTGTACTGGGGTCGATTTGGGGGGTATTTGTACTGGGGGTGATTTGGGGGGTATTCATACTGGGGGGTGATTTGGGGGGTATTTGTCATGGGGTGATTTGGGGGATATTTGTACTGGGAGGTGACTTGGGGGGGGGTATTTGTACTGGGGGTGATTTGGGGGGTATTTGTACTGGTTGTGATTTGGGGGGGGGGGGTATTTGTACTGGGGGTGATTTGGGGGGTATTTGTACTAGGGGGTGATTTGGGGGGTATTTGTACTGGACGGTGATTTGGGGGGTATTTGTACTGGGGGTGATTTGGGGGGTATTTGTACTGGGGGGTATATGGGGGTATTTGTACTGGGGGTGATTTGGGGGGTATTTGTACTGGGGGTGATTTGGGGGGTATTTGTACTGGGGGGTGATTTGGGGGGTATTTGTACTGGGGGGTGATATGGGGGGTATTTGTACTGGGGGTGATTTGGGGGGTATTCATACTGGGGGGTGATTTGGGGGTATTTGTACTGGGGGTGATTTGGGGGATATTTGTACTGGGAGGTGACTTGGGGGGGGGGGGGTATTTTCTACTGGGGGGTGATTTGGGGGGTATTTGTACTGGACGGTGATTTGGGGGGTATTTGTACTGGGGGTGATTTGGGGGGTATTTGTACTGAGGGTGATTTGGGGAGTATTTGTACTAGGGGGTGATTTGGGGGGTATTTGTACTTGACGGTGATTTGGGGGGTATTTGTACTGGGGGTGATTTGGGGGGTATTTGTACTGGGGGTTGATTTGGGGTGTATTTGTACTGGGGGGTGATTTGGGGGGTATTTGTACTGGGGGGTGATTTGGGGGGTATTTGTACAGGGGGTGATTTGGGGGGTATTTGTACTGGGGGGTAGGGATGAGCTTCGTGTTCGAGTCGAACCCATTGCGAACGATATGGGCCGTTCGCGCCAAATTCGTGTGGCGCGTCACGGCCCATAATTCACTGCGGCATCGCAGTGCATTGCTGGCTGATGATTGGCCAAGCATGCACTATGACCCGCATGCTTGGCCAATCACAGCGCCGTCTGAACAGAGAGCCGTAATTGGCCAAAGCCAAGGAGGCTTTGGCCAATTATGGCTCAGGGGATTTAGTACACGCCCCACACTATATAAGGCCGCCTGCACGGCAGCCCTGTGTAGTGTGTGTCGGCGTTGAAAGAGATAGAGAGAGAGAGAGAGACAGTGTCATTTGATTTGAGTTAGATAGATTAGGCAGAACAGTCAGTCAGTTAGCTGCACTTACAGTGTATTGTGTATATATATGCATCCCAGGTGTTGCATATATATATATACACTGTATTCAGTTTAGCTAGATCCGTTCCTGTTATCTTCTAGACTATTTACATTTAGTGCAGTGCGTCCTGCTCACAGTGTTCAGCTAGATCCGTTCCTGTTATCTTCCTACTGACAGGCAGGCTTGTCTTGTTACAGTATTTACAGCTACCTAAAGAAAATTACTGGTGTTCTTTTGATCCTATTAGTACCACGGTCAGGCAGCTAGACTATTTACAGTTAGTGCAGTGCGCCCTGCTCAAAGTGTTCAGCTAAAACTACAAGTTAGTGGGGTGCGTCCACCTCACAGTGTTCAGCTAAAGCTACCTGTAGAAGGTTGGTGGTGTTCTCATACTACAGGCAGGCAGTTGATTTTGCTAGCTGCAGTATCAGTACATATATATATATATATATATATATATATATATATATATATATATATATCCCAGCTTAGTGCAGCTACAGGCCATTAGTATGTCTGGAAGGCCAAGAAGGAGAGGCAGACAGTCACAAGCCAATAAGAGAGGGCAAGCAGGCTCTGTGTCTAGTGCTGGTCGTGGAGACGGTGCATCCTCATCAGCACGTGGCCATGGGACACGCTTGGCCTTTTTTTCGGCAGCTGGCCGTGTTGAGCCGCAACATGCGGAAGACTTGGTCGAGTGGATGACCAAGCCGTCCTCATCCTCCTCATCCTCTCTCACCCATGCCCAGGGTGCTTTGTCTGGCAAAGCAGCGGCCTCTTCCCTCGGCTCAATGTCATCAGTGACTCCTTCCCTAGCCCCACCATGTCCTCCTGAGGATTCCCTCGAACTGTTTGACCACAGTGTTGGGTACATGCTCCAGGAGGATGCCCAGCGTTTGGAAGGCTCTAATGATGATACTGAGCTCGATGAAGGCAGTAACATGAGCACGGACAGAGGGGGTGCCCAAGAAGGACAGCAATCTGGCAGTCATGCTCCCCCTGCTGCAGCATACTGCCAGGTTTGCTCCAGTGATGAGGAGGGAGGGGATGATGAGGTCACTGACTCAACGTGGGTGCCTGATAGGAGAGAGGAGGAGGAGGAGGAGGAGGAGGAGGAGGAGGCGGCACATCACCAACGAGGCAGGATGCCCTCCAGGGGCCAGCCTAAGGGCAGCACATTGACTGCATCACACCCCAAAGCTCCACATGTGCAGGGCGCTGCAGTCTCTGCGCGTTATTCAAAAAGTTCTTTGGTGTGGGCCTTTTTTGAGACGAGTGCATCAGATCGCACCGCTGCTATTTGCAACATATGTCTCAAGCGTATCTCACGTGGCCAAAACATCTCCCGCTTGGGTACCACATGCTTGACCAGACATATGTTGACCTGCCATGCAGTTCGTTGGCAAGCGTATCTAAAAGACCCACACCAAAGAACAAAGAGGACCTCTCCTTGCTCCTCATCAGCTGAGATCTCCAACCCCACTAGACCTCCAGTCCTCTCTGAGACCTGCAGTGAGAGGAATGAAGGTGTAGAATTAGGTGTGTCACAGCCAAGTACTTGTGGGCAATCTGCTTTTGGTACACCGACGTCAGATTGTACCAGGCAAATTTCCCTGCCCCAGCTGCTGCACCACCGAAAGAAGTTTGCTCCCAGCCATCCACATGCCCAGCGGTTGAATGCTAGCTTGGCAAAATTGCTAGCACTTCAACTGCTGCCTTTTCAGTTGGTAGACTCTGCCCCCTTCCGTGAGTTTGTGGAATGTGCGGTTCCTCAGTGGCAGGTACCCAAACGCCACTTTTTCTCACGGAAGGCGATTCCGGCTCTCTACCGGCATGTGGAAGGCAATATCCATGCCTCGCTGGACAGGGCGGTCAGTGGTAAGGTGCATATTACCGCTGACTTATGGTCCAGCAGGCATGGACAGGGACGTTACCTAAGTTTCACGGCGCATTGGGTGACTCTGCTGGCAGCTGGGAAGGATGCAGGACAAGGTGCAGTAGTGTTGGAGGTTGTTCCGCCACCACGCCTCCAAAATGCTAATGATTGTGACACACTTCTCTCCTCCACCCCCTCCTCTTCTTCTTCCCCCATGGCCTCTTCCTTGGAACCAGCGGTGCTCCGTAGTCGTTCAAGGGGCTATGCAAGTACGCAGGCCAAAAGATGACATGCGGTGCTTGAGCTGGTGTGCTTGGGGGACAGGAGCCACACTGGGGCAGAGGTTCTGTCAGCTCTGCAGGGGCAGGTTCAGAGGTGGTTGACGCCACGCCAACTTAAGGCAGGAATGGTGGTTTGCGACAATGGCACCAACCTCCTCTCTGCCCTCCGACAGGGACAAATGACCCATGTGCCCTGTTTGGCTCACGTCCTTAACTTGGTGGTGCAGCGGTTCTTGGGCAGGTACCCGGGCTTACAGGATGTCCTGAGGCAGGCCAGGAAAGTCTGTGTGCATTTCCGCCGGTCATATAATGCCAGTGCTCGGCTGACGGACCTCCAAAAGGAGTTTAACCTGCCCAAGAACCGCCTAATCTGTGACATGCCCACCAGGTGGAACTCAACGTTGGCCATGCTGCAGCGGCTGCACACGCAGCAGAGGGCCATCAATGAGTACCTGTGCGACTATGGCACCAGGACAGGGTCAGGGGAGCTTGTTATTTATCCCCACGTCAGTGGGCCATGATCAGGGATGCATGCACTGTCCTGTCACCATTTGAGGAGGCCACGAAGATGGTGAGCAGTGACAGTGCATGCATCAGTGACACTGTCCCCCTTGTCCACCTGTTAGAGCACAAGCTGCGTGGAATAATGGACAGGGCACTTGAGGCAGAACAGAGGCAGGAAGAGGAGGACTTCCTTAGCTCTCAAGGCCCCCTTTATCCAGACAGTGTTCCTGCGTGCCCGCCGATCACACAGGAAGAGGACGAGGAGGAGGAGGAGGAGGAAGATTGTGTCAGTATGGAGGTGGAGCCTGGCACTCAGCATCAGCAGCAGCAGTCTTTAAGGGATCAGTCCCAAGAAACGCATGGACTTGTACGTGGCTGGGAGGAGGTGGCTGTGGACCATGTCGTCCTTAGTGACCCAGAGGACTCCGGACCGAATGCCTCAGCAAACCTACGCTGCATGGCCTCCCTGATCCTGCAAAGCCTGCGTAAGGATCCTCGTATTCGTGGTATCAAGGAGAAGGACCAATACTGGCTGGCAACCCTCCTTGATCCACGTTACAAGGGTAAGGTTGCGGACCTTATCTTGCCATCGCAGAGGGAGCAGAGGATGAAACATCTTCAGGAGGCCTTGCAGAAAGGTCTGTGCAACGCGTTCCCAGAGACTGGGAGGTTACAAACTCCTGTTTCTGGACAACGTGTTGCTGAGGCTTCGGTCAGTCAAAGAAGGAGCGGTGGAGAAGGTGGCCGTCTGACCGATGCGTTCAGACAATTTTTTGGTCCGCAGCCCCAAGGTATGATCGGTTCCAGCAACCATCGCCAGCGTCTGTTTTACATGGTGCAGGAATACCTAGGGGCAAGATCTGACTTGGACACCTTTCCCACCGAAAATCCTCTGGGTTATTGGGTCTTGAGGATGGATCACTGGCCAGAGCTTGCACAGTATGCAATTGAGCTACTGGCCTGTCCTGCATCCAGCGTTCTTTCGGAACGCACATTCAGTGCTGCTGGAGGCGTGGTAACCGATCACAGGGTGCGTCTGTCCACCGACTCGGTCGATCGACTGACCTTCATAAAAATGAATCAGTCTTGGATCACCACCAGCTACCAAGCACCTGATGCTGATGTAACCGAATAATTTTTTTTGAAATCTCAGATCCCTTCAAAGACTGCCTATGCTGATGCTGAGTGACTATCCCTGAGTAATTATCCTCTTCCTCCTCAATCATCACGCTGATAGCTTGTAAGAACATTTTTGGTTCTGGGCGCCACCACCAGTGCCTAAGGCACAATTTTTCAGCCCCTGTTTAACAGGGGCGTGTAATTACAATTTTTGATGCAATACTTTGCAGCAGGGCTCGTTTCTGCGTTACAACTAGAGTGTCTGTGAGGGGTTGCAGTGTTGTGGCACCAGCACCACTGCCTAAGGCCCAATTTTTCAGCCCCTTTTTTACAGGGGCGTGTAATTACAATTTTTGATGCAATACTTTGCAGCAGGGCTCGTTCCTGCGTTCCAACTAGAGTGTCTGTGAGGGGTTGCAGTGTTGTGGCACCAGTGCCTAAGGCCTAATTTTTCAGCTCCTGTTCAACAGGGGCATGTAATTACAATTCTTGATCTAATATTTCACAGCAGGGCCCTGTGAGGGCTTACAGTGTTGTGGCCACAGCAACACCTAAGGCCCAAATTTCTGCTGAGTATATAGGGCAGGACCCTACTTTCAAACATCTAACTTACAAACGACTCCTACTTGCAAACGGAAGGAGACAACAGGAAGTGAGATGAAATCTACCCCTAGGAAGGGAAATTCTCTCCTGTAAGAGTTAATATGGGAAAAACTTTTCTCCTTTCCACTGATGCTTTCCAATCCTTGTTCCACAAAAAAACCCAAATTTTCAAAAAACATTTTTCATTGGGACAAAAAGTGAGGTGAAATCTTCTGAAGAGGAGGACAGACAGCAAAACAAATGTCACAGGGGTGATAACCCTTCCCTATGTTTTCCAAAAAGCTTAAAAAAGATTTTTTGGCTGGAGCTAAACATGTTAAAAATGTTCAAAATTACAAAGAGATTCTACTTAACAACAAACCTACAGTCCCTGTCTTGTTTGCACCGCCTGTATACTGCTGTTCAGAGTATATAGGGCCTGGGGGCCCCACACCTTTCCTTATTTTAATTTGGGTGCATGGTTCCCCTTAATATCCATACAAGACCCAAAGGGCCTGGTAATGGACTGGGGGGTACCCATGCCGTTTGTCTCACTGATTTTCATCCATATTGCCAGGACCCGACATGACATTAAACCCGCAAGCAGTTTTAAATGAGATTTTTTCCTTTAAAAATGACATTTGGTGCAGGGACTGTTCTAAACATGGGAAACACGCGTCACTTTACAGGCATACTATAGACACCCCCCAGGTACGATATTTAAAGGAATATTTCACTTTTTTTTTTTTACTTTAAGCATCATTAAAATCACTGCTCCCGAAAAAATGTCCGTTTTTAAAAGTTTTTTTGCATTGATACATGTCCCCTGGGGTAGGACCCGGGTCCCCAAACCCTTTTTAGGACAATACCATGCAAATTAGCCTTTAAAATGAGCACTTTTGATTTCGAACGTTCGAGTCCCATAGACATCAATGGGGTTCTAACGTTCGTGCGAACTTTCGGTCCGTTCGCAGGTTCTGGTGCAAACCGAACCGGGGGGTGTTCGGCTCATCCCTACTGGGGGTGATTTGGGGGGGTATTTGTATAGGGGGGTGATTTGTGGGTATTTGTACTGGGGGGTGATTTTGGGGGTATTTGTACTGGGGGGTGATTTTGGGGGTATTTCTACTGGGGGGTGATTTTGGGGGTATTTGTACTGGGGGGTGATTTTGGGGGTATTTCTACTGGGGGGTGATTTTGGGGGTATTTGTACTGTCCTGGTGTTTTCTGGCCTCAAGAAATGAGATGGAGAAAGGATCGATTGATTTTCAGATATATATCCCATAGTTTGTGGCCTCTATAGGAGCCCTTTCACACTGGGGCGGTTTGTAGGCGCTGTAACCGCTGCTTTCATTCCAGTGTGAAAGCCCCGAGGGCTTTCACACTGGAGCGATGCGCTGGCAGGACGGTAAAAAAAGTCCTGCTAGCAGCATCTTCGGAGCGGTGAAGGAGCGGAGTGTGTACACCGCTCCTGCCCATTGAAATCAATGGGACGGCGCGGCTATACCGCCGGCAAAGCGACTCTGCAGACGTGCTTTGCGATGGTATTTAACCCTTTCTCGGCCACTAGCGGGGGGTAAAACCGCCCCGCTAGCGTCCGAATACTGACGGTAAAACGCCGCTAATAATAGCAGCATTTTACCGCCGATGCCGCCCCCGCCCCAGTGTGAAAGGGCTCTAACTTTTCCTACAGACTAAATAATATTCACTGATTTGGGGTATTTTCACCAAAGAAATGAGAAATGGAGCAGAATACATTTTGGCCTAAATTTATGAAGAAAGATTATTTATTTGCAACATTTTATAACAGAAACTAAGAAAAAAACAAATTTTCTTTCAAAATTTTCCATCTTTTTTTGCAAAAAAACAAAAACCTCAGCGGTGATTAAATACCAAAAGAAATCTCTAATGTTGATTGAGAGAGTTTAGTTCTTATTTAAAGCAATATAAACACAGGCTGTGTAATGTACATTCTCCCTTCTATTTCTGTATGTAGAGGACGGCTCTGTAATTATTTTAATTATTTTAAAAAACCATCTAAGTCCCTTTTTCCTAATGGATATCCAGCTGTCACATGACCCGGCTCTCTCCCAGCCCGTCTGCAGGGAAACATAAGCAGGAGGAGCGACTAGTTCTCTGCTGCCGGTCACATGTTCAACATAGAAAAAAAAAATAACAGCCTTTGGGATATAGAATAAAAATAAATAATATTAATAAACTGTTTTAAATTGTCATACAAATACAGTATCTGACAAAAGTAAGTACACCCCTCAGTCACATCTTTGTAAATCTTTTCTTCTCTCTTTTCATGTGACAACACTGAAGAAATGACTTGTCTACAATGTAAAGTAGTGAGTGTACAGCTTGTATAACAGTGTAAATTTGCTGTCCCCTCAAAATTACTCAACACACAGCCATTAATGTCTAAACCGCTGGCAACAAAAGTCAGTACACCCCTAAGTGAAAATCTCCAAATTGGGCCCAATTGGCCATTTTCCCTCCCCGGTGTCATGTGACTCGTTTGTGTTACAAGGTCTCAGGTGTGAATGGGGAGCAGGTGTGTTAAATTTGGTGTTATCGCTCTCACTCTCTCATACTGGTCACTGGAAGTACAACATGGCACCTCATGGCAAAGAACTCTCTGAGGATCTGAATAAAGAATTGTTGCTCTACATAAAGATGGCCTAGGCTATAAGAAGATTGCCAAGACCCTGAAACTGATCTGCAGCACGGTGGCCAAGACCATACAGCGGTATAACAGGACAGGTTCCCCTCAGAACAGGCCTCGCCATGGTCCACCAAAGAAGTTGAGGTCACGTGCTCAGCGTCATATCCAGAGGTTGTCTTTGGGAAATAGACGTATGAGTGCTGCCAGCATTGCTGCAGAGGTTGTAGGGGTGGGGGGTCAGCCTGTCAGTGCTCAGACCACACGCCGCACACTGCATCAAATTGGTCTGCATGGCTGTCATCCCAGAAGGACGCCTCTTCTAAAGATGATGCACAAGAAAGTCCACAAACAGTTTGCTGAAGACAAGCAGACTAAGGACATGGATTACTGGAACCATGTCCTGTGGTCTGATGAGACCAAGATAAAGGTATTTGGTTCAGATGGTGACAAGCGTGTGTGGGGGCAACCAAGTGAGGAGGACAAAGACAAGTGTGTCTTGTCTACAGTCAAGCATGGTGGTGGGAGTGTCATGGTCAGGGGCTGCATGAGTGCTGCCGGCACTGGGGGGCTACAGATCATTGAGGGAACCATGAATGCCGACATGTACTGTGATATACTGAAGCAGAGCATGATCCCCTCCCTTCAGAGACTGGACCGCAGGGCAGTATTCCAACATGATAACCACCCCAAACACACCTCCAAGACCACCACTGCCTTGCTAAAGAAGCTGAGGATAAAGGTGATGGACTGGCCTAGCATGTCTCCAGACCTAAACCCTATTGATCATCTGTGGGACATCCTCAAACGGAAGGTGGAGGAGCGCAAGGTCTCTAACATCCACCAGCTCCAATGTAAGGGACATTCTTCCCAATGACCTCAAATGTAAGGAGCATTTTGCCCACTGACCACCAATGAAATTGGTAAACCGGGAGGCCCTCAAGACCTGAAAATTATTTTGAGGGTTCTTCTTGGAAAAAAATGTTGAGAAAGGCTGATTTAGGTAGTTATGTTTCCAATGTCACTGGTTACCCCCTGGGTGGATAGGAGGCATTATTTGAAGAACTGGCCAGGTCTAGGACATTTCTTGCATCAGGTCTTCCAGTATATTCCCAAACACGAGCAATGAAGTTGACTGGTCCTCGCCTTGGGATACAAAACAATTGAGATAATTACTGGGTCTCTAGTTTAAAATCAGAATGAATGCTCACTGGACAGGAATGCTACGCTTTGCCTGTTTTAGTTTGTCCTGAAAGGAATGACCTGGAACTCGGGAGGGATGTGGCAAAGGACTACAAATAAATCCACAGACACTACAATGACTTTTCAGGCATGGATGGAGACGTAATCGGTTCCATGCAGAAAATAGTTTGCAGTTTTTACATTGTGGATGAGTTAGACCTCCCTGGTAGTGCAGAACTCCTTTATATCTACACACAAGGGGAATTTCCATCAAAAAAAGTGTGATGGGAGCTTTTGGTTGGATATTCCGACCGTGTGTATGCTCCATCCAACTTTTACTGTCTGAATTTCCGCCAGCAAAACATTGAGAGCTGGTTCTCTATTTTTCCGATGGAAAAAGTTCTTGATGGAAATTCCGTTTGTCTGTATGCAATTCCGACGCACAAAAAAAACACGCATGCTCGGAATGTTCCTTACATTGGTGATCAGAGGGAAGAATGTTCCTTACATTGGTGATCAGTGAGAAGAATGTTCCTTACATTGGTGATCGGTGAGAAGAATGTCCCTTACATTGGTGATCAGTGAGAAGAATGTTCCTTACATTGGTGATCAGTGAGAAGAATGTTCCTTACATTGGTGATCAGTGAGAAGAATGCTCCTTACATTGGTGATCAGTGGGAAGAATGTTCCTTACATTGGTGATCAGTAGGAAGAATGTCTCTTACATTGGTGATCAGTGGGAAGAATGTTCCTTACATTGGTGATCAGTGAGAAGATCACTGATCACCTTACATTGGTGATCAGTGAGAAGAATGTCCCTTACATTGGTGATCAGTGGGAAGAATGTTCCTTACATTGGTGATCAGTGAGAAGAATGTCCCTTACATTGGTGATCAGTGAGAAGAATGTTCCTTACATTGGTGATCAGTGAGAAGAATGTCCCTTACATTGGTGATCAGTGAGAAGAATGTTCCTTACATTGGTGGTCAGTGAGAAGAATGTTCCTTACATTGGTGATCAGTGAGAAGAATGTTCCTTACATTGGTGATCAGTGGGAAGAATGTCTCTTACATTGGTGATTAGTGAGAAGAATGTTCCTTACATTGGTGATCAGTGAGAAGAATGATCCTTACATTGGCGATCAGTGGGAAGAATGTTCCTTACATTGGTGATCAGTGAGAAGAATGTTCCTTACATTGGTGATCAGTGGGAAGAATGTCCCTTACATTGGTGATCAGTGAGAAGAATGTTCCTTACATTGGTGATCAGTGGGAAGAATGTCCCTTACATTGGTGATCAGTGGGAAGAATGTCCCTTACATTGGTGATCAGTGAGAAGAATGTTCCTTACATTGGTGATCAGTGGGAAGAATGTCCCTTACATTGGTGATCAGTGGGAAGAATGTCCCTTACATTGGTGATCAGTGAGAAGAATGTTCCTTACATTGGTGATCAGTGAGAAGAATGTTCCTTACATTGGTGATCAGTGAGAAGAATGTTCCTTACATTGGTGATCAGTGAGAAGAATGTTCCTTACATTGGTGATCAGTGAGAAGAATGTTCCTTACATTGGTGATCAGTGGGAAGAATGTTCCTTACATTGGTGATCAGTGAGAAGAATGTCCCTTACATTGGTGATCAGTGAGAAGAATGTTCCTTACATTGGTGATCAGTGAGAAGAATGTTCCTTACATTGGTGATCAGTGAGAAGAATGTTCCTTACATTGGTGATCAGTGGGAAGAATGTTCCTTACATTGGTGATCAGTGGGAAGAATGTTCCTTACATTGGTGATCAGTGGGAAGAATGATCCTTACATTGGTGATCAGTGAGAAGAATGTTCCTTACATTGATGATCAGTGAGAAGAATGTTCCTTACATTGGTGATCAGTGAGAAGAATGTTCCTTACATTGGTGATCAGTGGGAAGAATGTTCCTTACATTGGTGATCAGTGGGAAGAATGTTCCTTACATTGGTGATCAGTGAGAAGAATGTTCCTTACATTGGTGATCAGTGGGAAGAATGCTCCTTACATTGGTGATCAGTGGGAAGAATGTTCCTTACATTGGTGATCAGTGGGAAGAATGTTCCTTACATTGGTGATCAGTGAGAAGAATGTTCCTTACATTGGTGATCAGTGGGAAGAATGCTCCTTACATTGGTGATCAGTGAGAAGAATGATCCTTACATTGGTGATCAGTGAGAAGAATGATCCTTACATTGGTGATCAGTGAGAAGAATTCTCCCCACCTGTATCCCCAGAGGTATCCCTAAAAAATATTCAGGTCTCAAGGAACTGTTTAAACCAATTCCACATACGTCAATGGGAAAGGTTCCTTACACTGGTGGTCAGTGGGAAGAATGCCTCCCCTTACAGATAGCTAAAAAGATCATTTGTGTCGTGCTGCTATCGTTTCCAAGTGGTGTGGGCCCTGGAACTATGCGTGCATCATCAAACTGAAGGTTGATCAGCTACAACTTATAGAACCCCTAACAACCTCTTGAGGAAACCTGGTTGGGGATGGATGCACCAAAGCGTTGACATTCAGAGAACCTGCCTACCTCACTTTGCCTCACCTACCTTTATTTTTCACATCAATATGTTTGCAGCACAGAACCTAGCCTACCTATTTTTAAATTAAAAAACAAATGCCCAACTGTACATGAAGCACCCAGCCTTCAGCCTGTCTTCTGTCTACCACCCCAACCCTTGTTGCAGCCCCATTGAAAACTCTGGTACTTCCATGTATGGAGAGCACAAAGCTATTTTTTTTATTATTTGATCCTCAAAAAATAAGCCTTCATTATTCCTTTAATGTCCAATTCACCTTCATGACACATTATTCTCACCAAATATCCCTCATAACAGTAATTTACAATTTATTGCCCTGATCGTTGATTGTTGAATTTCTTTTTACTGATCGTTTATTTAAAAATTGCTTTGGACTCTATGACCTTTGGTTTGGTTCTCCTTCTGTTTCCAGTATAGTTGGATTTGTTTGGAGACCTTCCTTCTTGTGGAGATGTTTTCTGATATTTGGGAGCAGCTTAACCAAACCAAGTTAGTTTAATCAGTAAGATGGTCTTTGACCACACGGAATACCAATAATAGAAGACCCACCCTCTGTGTTTGTGTGCAGCTTGGTTTCCAGGAATGAGGCACACATGCCCCCTTCCCAGCTTCCCACAATACAACATGCAGTGCCTATGTTCAATGGCCAGTGGCCAATCATAGGTTGAGTGTTGTCACACCCAACAGAAAGAGTTGACTTTTGCAGGCAATGGAGTCATTGGTGAAAGTTTGGCAGCTAACAGAGTAAACTCCTGCCTGCTGCAGACCGCTTACATCATGTGAGCCTAAGTAAGATGACATCACGTGAAGCTAGGTAAGATGACATCATGTGAACGTAGGTAAGATGACATCATGTCAACCTAAGTAAGATGACATCACGTGAACTTAGGTAAAATGACATCATGTGAACGTAGGCAAGATGATATCACGTGTACCTAGGCAAGATGACATAATGTGAACTTAGGCAAGATGACATCACGTGAACCTAGGTAAGATGACATCATGTAAACCAAGGCAATGTAACATCATGTGAACTTAGGTCAGATGACATCATGTGAACGTAGGCAAGATGACATCGCGTGAAGCTAGGTAAGATGACATCACGTGAACCTAGGTAAGATGACATCATGTGAACTTAGGCAAGATAACGTCATGTGAAGCTAGGTAAGATGACATCACGTGAAGCTAGGTAAGATGACATCATGTGAAATTAGGCAAGATAACGTCATGTGAACCTAGGTAAGATGACATCACGTGAAGCTAGGTAAGATGACATCACGTGAAGCTAGGTAAGATGACATCACGTGAAGCTAGGTAAGATGACATCATGTGAAATTAGGCAAGATAACGTCATGTGAACCTAGGTAAGTTGACATCACGTGAAGCTAGGTAAGATGACATTATGTGAACCTAGGTAAGATGACATCATGTGAACCTAGGCAAGATAACGTCATGTGAACCTAGGTAAGATGACATCACGTGAACCTAGGTAAGATGACATCATGTGAACCTATGTAAGATAACATCACGTGAACCTAGGCAAGATAACTTCATGTGAACCTAGGCAAGATAACATCATGTGTGAGCCTAGGCAAGATGACATCACGTGAACCTAGGTAAGATGACATCATGTGAACGTAGGCAAGATGATATCACGCGTACCTAGGCAAGATGACATCATGTGAACCTAGGTAAGATGACATCATGTAAACCAAGGCAATGTAACATCATGTGAACTTAGGTCAGATGACATCATGTGAACGTAGGCAAGATGACATCGCGTGAAGCTAGGTAAGATGACATCATGTGAACCTAAGTAAGATGACATCACGTGAAATTAGGCAAGATAACGTCATGTGAACCTAGGTAAGATGACATCACGTGAAATTAGGCAAGATAACGTCACGTGAACCTAGGTAAGATGACATCACGTGAAATTAGGCAAAATAACTTCATGTGAACCTAGGTAAGATGACATCACGTGAAGCTAGGTAAGATGACATCACGTGAAGCTAGGTAAGATGACATCATGTGAACCTAGGTAAGATGACATCATGTGAACCTAGGTAAGATGACATCACGTGAACCTTGGCAAGATAACTTCATGTGAACCTAGGTAAGATGACATCACGTGAAGCTAGGTAAGATGACATCATGTGAACCTAGGTAAGATGACATCATGTGAACCTAGGCAAGATAACTTCATGTGAACCTAGGTAAGATGACATCACGTGAAGCTAGGTAAGATGACATCACGTGAACCTAGGCAAGATAACTTCATGTGAACCTAGGTAAGATGACATCACGTGAAGCTAGGTAAGATGACATCATGTGAACCTAGGTAAGATGACATCACGTGAAGCTAGGTAAGATGACATCACGTGAAGCTAGGCAAGATGACATCACGTGAAGCTAGGTAAGATGACATCATGTGAACCTAGGTAAGATGACATCACGTGAAGCTAGGTAAGATGACATCATGTGAACCTAGGTAAGATGACATCATGTGAACCTAGGCAAGATAACTTCATGTGAACCTAGGTAAGATGGCATCACGTGAAGCTAGGTAAGATGACATCATGTGAACCTAGGTAAGATGACATCACGTGAAGCTAGGTAAGATGACATCATGTGAACCTAGGTAAGATAACGTCATGTGAACCTAGGTAAGATGACATCACGTGAACCTAGGTAAGATGACATCACGTGAACCTAGGTAAGATGACATCATGTGAACCTAGGCAAGATGACATCACGTGACGCTAGGTAAGATGACATCATGTGACCCTAAGTAAGATGACATCACGTGAACCTAAGTAAGATGACATCACGTGAACCTAGGCAAGATGACATCACGTGAACATAGGTAAGATGACCACATGTGAACGTAGGCAAGATAACATCATGTGAACCTATGTAAGATGACATCATGTGAACCAAGGCAAGATAACATCATGTGAACCTAGGCAAGATGATATCACGTGAACCTAGACAAGATGACATCATGTGAACCTAGGCAAGATGACATCATGTGAACCACGGCAATGTAACATCATCTGAACTTAGGTCAGATGACATCATGTGAACCTAGGCAAGATGACATCATGTGAACCTAGGCAAGATGACATCACGTGAACCTAGACAAGATGACATCATGTGAAGCTAGGTAAGATGACATCACGTGAACCTAGGCAAGATGACATCATGTGAACCTAGGTAAGATGACATCATGTGAACCTAGGTAAGATGACATCACGTGAACCTAGGCAAGATAACTTCATGTGAACCTAGGTAAGATGACATCATGTGAACCTAGGCAAGATAACTTCATGTGAACCTAGGCAAGATGACATCACGTGAAGCTAGGTAAGATGACATCACGTGAAGCTAGGTAAGATGACATCATGTGAACCTAGGTAAGATGACATCACGTGAAGCTAGGTAAGATGACATCATGTGAACCTAGGCAAGATGACATCACGTGAAACTAGGCAAGATAACGTCATGTGAACCTAGGTAAGATGACATCACGTGAACCTAGGTAAGATGACATCACGTGAACCTAGGCAAGATGACATCACGTGAACCTAGGTAAGATGACATCACGTGAACCTAGGTAAGATGACATCATGTGAACCTAGGCAAGATGACATCACGTGAAGCTAGGTAAGATAACGTCATGTGAACCTAGGTAAGATGACATCACGTGAACCTAGGTAAGATGACATCACGTGAACCTAGGCAAGATGACATCACGTGAACCTAGGTAAGATGGCATCATGTGAACCTAGGCAAGATGGCATCATGTGAACCTAGGCAAGATGACATCACGTGAACCTAGGTAAGATGACATCACGTGAAGCTAGGTAAGATGACATCACGTGAACCTAGGCAAGATGGCATCATGTGAACCTAGGCAAGATGACATCACGTGAACCTAGGTAAGATGACATCACGTGAACCTAGGTAAGATGACATCATGTGAACCTAGGTAAGATGACATCATGTGAACCTAGGCAAGATGACATCACGTGAAACTAGGCAAGATAACGTCATGTGAACCTAGGTAAGATGACATCACGTGAACCTAGGTAAGATGACATCACGTGAACCTAGGCAAGATGACATCACGTGAACCTAGGTAAGATGGCATCATGTGAACCTAGGCAAGATGGCATCATGTGAACCTAGGCAAGATGACATCACGTGAACCTAGGTAAGATGACATCACGTGAAGCTAGGTAAGATGACATCACGTGAACCTAGGCAAGATGGCATCATGTGAACCTAGGCAAGATGACATCACGTGAACCTAGGTAAGATGACATCACGTGAACCTAGGTAAGATGACATCATGTGAACCTAGGCAAGATGACATCACGTGAAGCTAGGTAAGATGACATCATGTGACCCTAAGTAAGATGACATCACGTGAACCTAGGCAAGATGACATCACGTGAACATAGGTAAGATGACCACATGTGAATGTAGGCAAGATAACATCATGTGAACCTATGTAAGATGACATCATGTGAACCAAGGCAAGATAACATCATGTGAACGTAGGCAAGATGATATCACGTGAACCTAGACAAGATGACATCATGTGAAGCTAGGTAAGATGACATCACGTGAACCTAGGCAAGATGGCATCATGTGAAGCTAGGTAAGATGACATCACGTGAACCTAGGCAAGATGGCATCATGTGAACCTAGGCAAGATGACATCACGTGAACCTAGGTAAGATGACATCATGTGAACCTAGGCAAGATGACATCACGTGAAGCTAGGTAAGATGACATCATGTGACCCTAAGTAAGATGACATCACGTGAACCTAGGCAAGATGACATCACGTGAACATAGGTAAGATGACCACATGTGAATGTAGGCAAGATAACATCATGTGAACCTATGTAAGATGACATCATGTGAACCAAGGCAAGATAACATCATGTGAACCTAGGCAAGATGATATCACGTGAACCTAGACAAGATGACATCATATGAAGCTAGGTAAGATGACATCACGTGAACCTAGGCAAGATGACATCACGTGAACCTAGGCAAGATGACATCATGTGAACCTAGGCAAGATGACATCACGTGAACCTAGACAAGATGACATCATGTGAAGCTAGGCAAGATGACATCATGTAAACCTTGACAAGATGACATCATCTGAGCCTAGGCAAAATCATTTAGTGAAGCCATGGACAGATTTTTAGTGATAAAGAGGGTATTGATAGAGGGAGAGATCTGTAAAAGGATATTGCTACTCTACATTTTAACACATCAGGATGTTACTCATGCATGAATGTTCCACCTTAAACACAGAGTAGATGAAATAGTAAATTCATTAAAAAGGGATCAACCTATCAGAAAAGAAAAAGGTGGAGGACAAAAGGAAATTTGGGACTTGTCCAGTAGTAGGTAAATGGGCAATAAAATCTATAACATCCCAACTGGTGATTTAGGGCTGATAGGGATCAACCATGCCTAATTGGAAGCTGTGCAATTTCCTGGAGAAAAGCTAAGAAATAAAAGCTTATGGCCGTGTATGAGATGGGACCTGACTTGGAGGGAACCACCCAGCTCATTTTGTCGGCTAATAGCCAAGGACCATCCTGAGAGGGGAAGGGTAAAGCCTTAGGCATGATCTTGGGTGTTCTCATGACTTAAATGCCATTTCTTGTAGAGTTAAGGATCTAGATGGATACAATTAGAGAGTGATAAGGTAATCAGTAACCCACTGAAAATCCTGTTGTCATTTCTCCAGAAGTTGCCCCAGGAAACACGGAATGTGTCCAGACATTTTTCTATAAGCTCATGGCTCAGGCTGAAAGCCTTCAGACTTAACTTGTAAGACAAATATCAGACCTTCCAGCATGTTTCAGATGCCGAGGATCAGTTAGGGATCAGTCCCAGAGGTGGACGGTGAGAGACACCGCCGGAGAAAGTTCTGCATAAAGTGACTGGAAAAGTTACAATTAAAAAGGTAGCTAAACCCATAAAAACATTTTCCGCAGGTGTAGGACATACCTGTTGATCCCACCAGAAATGCTGTGCCCTTATCTCTTCTTCGGAGATGAACTGAAAGAAATGTCATGTTCCTTCTATAAACTACTAATTCCACCCATCCCCCCCCCCCCCCCCCCCCCCCATGTAATGGAGATGAAGATTTGTTTGAAGTCCAGCCTGGGTGACAACATAGAAGATGACGGCAGCAAAAAAAAGTCAAGTGGTCCATCAAGTCTGCCCCATTATTTAAATATTTTTCTTTTACTTTTTTTTACTTCTTTTTTAGTATAATTCAATACTTGAGTATAGATATATGTCTGTCCCAGGCATGTTTACAACCACTTACTCGCTACCTCTGCTGGAAGTCTCTTCCAACTATCATCTAATTGGCTCCCATCTAAGATTGGCCCTAGTATGGTATTCTACTGAGTGTGCCCAAAATGGCTGTCCTACCATCCAGCCCAGTGCCCTGATTCCCCAGACCAGTGGTCTCCAAACGGTGGCCCAGGGGCCATATGTGGCCCTTTGCTTGCTTTTATCTGGCCCTTGGGGCACTATTTTCAGCCACTGATACCAACAATGGGACATACGGTGTCTTGAAAAAGTATTCACACCCCTTGAAATTTCCCACATTTTTTCATATTACAACCAAAAATGTAAATGTATTTTATTGGGATTTTATGTGATAGACCAACACAAAGTGGCACATAATTGTGAAGTGGAAGGAAAATGATAAATGATACAAATAAATATGTGAAAAGTGTGGGGGGGACATTTGTATTCAACCCCCTTTACTCTGATACCCCTAACTAAAATCTAGTGGAACCAATTGCCTAATTAGTAAATAGAGTCCACCTGTGTGTCATTTAATCTCAGTATAAATACAGCTGTTCTGTGAAGCCCTCAGAGGTTTGTGAACAAACAGCATCATGAAGGCCAAGGAACACACCAGACAGGTCAGGGATAAAGTTGTGGAGAAGTATAAAGCAGGGTTAGGTTATAAAATAATCTCCCAAGCTTTGAACATCTCACGGAGCTCTGTTCAATCCATCATCGGAAAATGGAAAGAGTATGGCACAACTGCAAACCTACCAAAACATGGCCGTCCACCTAAACTGACCGGCCGGGCAAGGAGAGCATTCATCAGAGAAGAGCCAAGAGGTCCATGGTAACTCTGGAGGAGCTGCAGAGATCCACAGCTCAGGGGGGAGAATCTGTCCACAGGACAACTATTAGTCGTGTTCTCCACAAATCTGCCCTTTATGGAAGAGTGACAAGAAGAAAGACATTGGAGAAAGAAAGTCATAAGAAGTCCTGTTTGTAGTTTGTGAGAAGCCATGTGGAGGACACAGCAAACATGTGGAAGAAGGTGATCTGGTCACATGAGACCAAAATTCAACTTTATGGCCTAAAAGTAAAACGCTATGTGTGGGGAAAACTAACACTGCACATCACCCTGAACACACCATCCCCACCGTGAAACATGGTGGTGGCAGCATCATGTGGTGGGGATGCTTTTCTTCAGCAGGGACAGGGAAGCTGGTCAGAGTTGATGGGAAGATGGATGGAGACAAATACAGGACAATCTTAGAAGAAAACCTGTTAGAGTCTACAAAAGACTTGAGACTGGGGGGGAGGTTCACCTTCCAGCAGGACAACGACCCGAAATATCCAGCCAGAGCTACAATGGAATGGTTTAGATCAAAGCATATTCATGTGTTAGAATGGCCCAGTCACAGTCCAGACCTAAATCACATTGAGAATCTGTGGCAAGACTTGAAAATTGCTGTTCACAGACGCTCTCCATCCAATCTGACAGAGCTTGAGATATTTTACAAAGAAGAATCGGCAGAAATGTCCTCTCTAGATGTGCAAAGCTGGTAGAGACACCCCCAAAAAGACTTGTAGAGAAAGGGGGTTCTACAAAGTATTGACTCCGGGGGGGGGGGGGGGGGGGACCATAAAATGTCCCCCCCCCCCACACTTTTCACATATTTATTTGTATCATTTATCATTTTCCTTCCATTTTCACAATTATGAGCCACTTTGTGTTGGTCTATCACATAAAATCCCAATAAAATACATTTACATTTTTGGTTGTAACATGAAAAAATGTGGGATATTATAAGGGGTATGAATACTTTTTCAAGGCACTGTTATTCACCCCACTGACACCAATGAAGGGGCAGAATTTCTCCCAATGGCCTTTTCGACTCCCAATGGCCACAGTCCAGCCCCCTTAAGTCTGAAGGACAGTAAACTGGCTCTTAGTTTGGGAAGGTGGGAGACCCCTGAAAAGAGCTATAAAATATAAACTAGTTCATAACTAAAGTCTATGTAAACCCAAATAATAAACTTCTCTTATTTGCCCCCTAAATGTACCATTGAAGGTCTTGTGTTATATCTGTTCAATAAGTGCAAAAAAATACCCAAGGATCCTGCCAGAAATCGTGGGTGCTGATAACTTCCTGTGGTCACTGTCTGCGCTGTACTCCTATTAGTTACATATTTCCAGTTATGTCTGAGGATTACAGAACTCCTTCCTTCTATACTCTGGAAAAGAGGAGGTAGGGAGGGGTTCAGGTGTCCTGTCCTAGGGTGACAATGCTTCTCTCCTATAGATGCAGTAAAGTTAGTGTTGTCACCCTAGAACAGGAAATGTGTTACTGTCAGGGCCCCCTTCCCTAAAGGGACTTCCAGATCCCGATAAGTCCCCTGGCCAGGGTTGTGGGGAAGAGGCCCTTGTCCTCATTAACTTGGGCCCCCTCCTGTCAGATGACCAATACTCGCCCAGCTAATACTAATGCTAATAATATGGCTAATGCTCAATTCCCTGCAGCTAATCGTACCAGCACACAGACCAGCTCAAGCTAATATTCAATGTGCACTGACACGTAGGTGCATCTGTGTGCGCCAGCATGCATGGGCGCGCACGTCCACACGCATAGGTGCCAAGCTGCCTATTTAAAGGAAACCCTGGGTGTGTGCTAATCGCTGAATGTTCTTCAGCTTCCCTGTGACCTTTGTTCCTGTATTCCTGCTTATGCTGGCTGATCTCCCGTTGCTGAACCGTCTAGTTCCTGACCTTGCTCTGTGGATTTTGTCACAGACTTCAGCTTGCCCCTGACTATTCTCTGCCCATTTCCCTGGTACTGACCTCGGCCTGCTACTGGACCTCGCTCTGCCTGCTTCCCTGATACTGACCTCGGCCTGCTACTGGACCTTGCTCTGCCTGCTTCCCTGGTATTGACCTCGGCCTGCTCCTGGACCTCGCTCTCCCTGCTTCCCTGATACTGAACTCGGCCTGCTACTGCACCTCGCTCTGCCGGGTTCCCTGGTACTGACCCCGGCCTGCTACTGGACCTTGCTCTGCCTGCTTCCCTGGTATTGACCACGGCCTGCTCCTGGACCTCGCTCTGCCTGCTTCCCTGGTACTGACCTCAGCTTGCTGCTGGACCTTGCTCTGCCTGCTTCCCTGGTACTGACCCTGGCCTGCTACTGGACCTTGCTCTGCCTACTTCCCTGGTATTGACCTTGGCTTGCTATTGGACCTTGCTCTGCCTGCTTCCCTGGTACTGACCTCAGCCTGCTATTGGACCTTGCTTTGCCTGCTTCCCTGGTACTAACCTCAGCCTGCTCCTGGACTTTGCTCTGCCTGCTTCCCTGGTACTAACCTCAGCCTGCTCCTGGACTTTGCTCTGCCTGCTTCCCTGTTACTAACCTCAGCCTGCTACTGGACCTCACTCTGCCTGCTTCCCTGGTACTGACCTCAGCCTGCTACTGGATATTGCTCTGCCTGCTTCCCTGGTACTGACCTCGGTCTGCAACTGGACCTTGCTCTGCCTGTTTCTCTGGTACTGACATCAGCCTGCTACTTGACCTCGCTCTGCTTGCTTCCCTGTTACTGACCTCGGCCTGCTACTGGACCTCACTCTGCCTGCTTCCCTGGTACTGACCTCAGCCTGCTACTGGATATTGCTCTGCCTGCTTCCCTGGTACTGACCTCGGTCTGCAACTGGACCTTGCTCTGCCTGTTTCTCTGGTACTGACCTCGTTCTGCTACTTGACCTCGCTCTGCTTGCTTTCCTGTTACTGACCTCGGCCTGCTACTGTACTTGCTCTGCCTGTTTCCCTGGTACTGACCTTGGCCTGCTACTGGACCTTGCTCTGCCTGTTTCCCTGGTACTGACCTTGGCCTGCTACTGGACCTTGCTCTGCCTGTTTTCCTGGTACTGACCTTGGCCTGCTACTGGACTTTGCTCTGCCTGTTTCCCTGGTACTGACCTTGGCCTGCTACTGGATCTTGCTCTGCCTGCTTCCCTGGTACTGACTCCAGCCTGCTACCTGACCACACTTCAGCCTCACCGTGTATGACCCTGGCTTACCATGACAATGTCTTGTCCCTGGCAGTCACCTGCTACTAAGCTACTGGCACCCATGCTTCTTTGAGCATTGTACCTCTGTTGCCACATTCAGGGGTGCTTGGACCACAGCCGCAAGAGAAGCTCTCTTGTCTGCTCGGCCTTCAACCAAGGTACGTGACACCCCCTTCATGTTGAGTGTCTAGCATGGAGTGGGGGAGGGGGTCAGCCCTTTCCTGGCCTGCCATGCTGTGCGCTTAGATTATAGGTCTGCTATGGGTTTGGGAGGCGGGCCTATTTCATTTTTTTATTGTGTGGGGTTCTTCTCCCTTAAAATCTCTACCAGATCTTTGTATTTTGCAGAGGCTCCTCCCAAATCAGTTAACCCACAAGTCCTTGCAAGCTTTCCTTATTTGTAAATATAGTGCAAAGTGGACCCCCCCCCCCCCCCCCCCCCAAAAAAAAAAAAAAACCACATACCAGACCCTCATCCATCGTGGTGGCTATTAGCCTTAATAATGGAGAAAATTGATTTGACAGATTCATCTCTCATTGATTTCAATAGGTTCAGATTCAGCAACACTTCATATGTTCACCTGAAACCTCTGAGAACCCAACCCCAGTGTGTTCAGCTCTTCCCGAATATATACATAAAGTACAATCCTTCACAGGTTGCTCTGCTCATGTGTCATTTTATTTCACCCCTGATTATTTTAGTATACTGATCATTGATTTCATAGCACCTGGCTACATCTATATGTATCTATTGAGATTGTGTTATGTTATTCTGATTCTTAGCCCTGATGAAGAGAGATTGGCGATCCCCCGCAACGTACTGGCTGTACCTATTGACTTTTTTATCAAGATTAATAAAAAAAATGTTACTAGACCATTAATAGTTGTTAATAATTGTGGTGCTCTCATTCTTCTGATTCTTCACACTTTCATTATTTTATTATTTAGAAGGTTTTTTCCTTTTCTTTGGTACCTGGTATAAAGTATTTATGGTCAATCAATTTATTTAATTTAAGTCTTCTTTATGTTTGTATTTTTTTTTTTTTGTAAGGGGGGGGGGGGGGGTATTTATTATTTGTGTACTGTTTACATTTTTTTTTTTTGGCAGTCTGTTTTTCTTTTTTCTGTCAAAAACAAAATATGTCACATAATGAGGCTCATGAAGGGATATTTTTGGCATCAAAACAGGTCCAGGATATTTCAAAGAAACTTCTGTAACCCTCAGAAGCCAGTTAAAGCCCATTGCACTCTTAAAAATGATCTTCATTTCCCCCTCCGCATTGATTCTCTTCTTCCTTACTCGAGTCCTTACTTCCCCTTCCACATTCATTTCAATGCTTTTCCTGAAATCGGAAGATTTGTGCAATTTCTGGAGAAATTAAAACCCTTAATTCAGTTTATTCCTAAATCAGCACAAACAAGCAGTTTATGAAATTAAAAACACTTTGCCATACTGTACCTTCGTTCCTGAAGAAGCAGCGCCATGGGCTGCAAAATGTGTCGAGCCCATATGGCCATGAAGTGATATGGACAATATCATGAAGAACGAATATTGTGGACAATTTTGACATTCCTTAAACATTTGTGCCTTGTCCTTATCATGGAAGTAGAGTACAGAATCACGATGTGTACATTTATGGGATACATCCTGCTGTTTTATATGTTTTTATGGTGTTTCAGTTCTAATTAACTTTGCAAAGTTTTTAAAGAAATTTTGAGCTTTTTTTGTGTGGTGCCTGAAAGTCCATCGTGGGGGTTTTCTTCCTGTCTTTGGAATGAATAGAAATACTTACTTTATCCCTTACTCTCGCAGGTTTCCTCCTCTCCGTATGGCTGGTCCACTAAACTTTGCTGCCCTGACCAGTTCACTTTGTTACCCCACTGGTCGCAGCTCTCCGATATCATCATGTACAATACAGGACAAGCGGTCTTCATTGTACAGGGGAGCAGTGAGGGCCCGTTCACAAGCAAGTTCTGCAAGTTCCCACTGTGACCATTCATCTTTGTAGCCATCTGTAAGGGAGTAATTCTTCCCACTGATCACCAATGTAAGGAACATTCTTCTCACTGATCACCAATGTAAGGAACATTCTTCTCACTGATCACCAATGTAAGGGACATTCTTCCCACTGATCACCAATGTAAGGAACATTCTTCCCACTGATCACCAATGTAAGGAACATTCTTCTCACTGATCACCAATGTAAGGAACATTCTTCCCACTGATCACCAATGTAAGGAACATTCTTCCCACTGATCACCAATGTAAGGAACATTCTTCTCACTGATCACCAATGTAAGGAACATTCTTCCCACTGATCACCAATGTAAGGAACATTCTTCTCACTGATCACCAATGTAAGGAGCATTCTTCCCACTGATCACCAATGTAAGGAACATTCTTCTCACTGATCACCAATGTAAGGAACATTCTTCCCACTGATCACCAATGTAAGGAACATTCTTCTCACTGATCACCAATGTAAGGAACATTCTTCTCACTGATCACCAATGTAAGGAACATTCTTCCCACTGATCACCAATGTAAGGAGCATTCTTCTCACTGATCACCAATGTAAGGAACATTCTTCTCACTGATCACCAATGTAAGGAACATTCTTCTCACTGATCACCAATGTAAGGAACATTCTTCTCACTGATCACCAATGTAAAGAACATTCTTCCCACTGATCACCAATGTAAGGAACATTCTTCCCACTGATCACCAATGTAAGGAACATTCTTCCTACTGATCACCAATGTAAGGAACATTCTTCCCACTGATCACCAATGTAAGGAGCATTCTTCCCACTGATCACCAATGTAAGGGACATTCTTCTCACTGATCACCAATGTAAGAGACATTCTTCTCACTGATCACCAATGTAAGGAACATTCTTCCCACTGATCACCAATGTAAGGAACATTCTTCCCACTGATCACCAATGTAAGGAACATTCTTCTCACTGATCACCAATGTAAGGGACATTCTTCCCACTGATCACCAATGTAAGGAACATTCTTCTCACTGATCACCAATGTAAGGAACATTCTTCCCACTGATCACCAATGTAAGGAACATTCTTCTCACTGATCACCAATGTAAGGAACATTCTTCCCACTGATCACTAATGTAAGGGACATTCTTCTCACTGATCACCAATGTAAGGAACATTCTTCCCATTGATCACCAATGTAAGGAACATTCTTCTCAATGATCACCAATGTAAGGAACATTCTTCTCACTGATCATCAATGTAAGGAACATTCTTCTCACTAATCACCAATGTAAGGAACATTCTTCTCACTGATCACCAATGTAAGGAACATTCTTCCTACTGATTACCAATGTAAGGAACATTCTTCCCACTGATCACCAATGTAAGGAACATTCTTCTCACTGATCACCAATGTAAGGAACATTCTTCTCACTGATCACCAATGTAAGGAACATTCTTCTCACTGATCACCAATGTAAGGAACATTCTTCTCACTGATCACCAATGTAAGGGACATTCTTCTCACTGATCACCAATGTAAGGAACATTCTTCTCACTGATCACCAATGTAAGGAACATTCTTCTCACTGATCACCAATGTAAGGAACATTCTTCTCACTGATCACCAATGTAAGGAACATTCTTCTCACTGATCACCAATGTAAGGGACATTCTTCTCACTGATCACCAATGTAAGGAACATTCTTCTCACTGATCACCAATGTAAGGAACATTCTTCTCACTGATCACCAATGTAAGGGACATTCTTCTCACTGATCACCAATGTAAGGAAAATTCTTCCCACTGATCACCAATGTAAGGAACATTCTTCTCACTGATCACCAATGTAAGGAACATTCTTCTCACTGATCACCAATGTAAGGAACATTCTTCCCACTGATCACCAATGTAAGGAACATTCTTCTCACTGATCACCAATGTAAGGAACATTCTTCCCACTGATCACTAATGTAAGGGACATTCTTCTCACTGATCACCAATGTAAGGAACATTCTTCCCATTGATCACCAATGTAAGGAACATTCTTCTCACTGATCACCAATGTAAGGAACATTCTTCTCACTGATCATCAATGTAAGGAACATTCTTCTCACTGATCACCAATGTAAGGAACATTCTTCTCACTGATCACCAATGTAAGGAACATTCTTCCCACTGATCACCAATGTAAGGAACATTCTTCTCACTGATCACCAATGTAAGGAGCATTCTTCTCACTGATCACCAATGTAAGGAACATTCTTCCCACTGATCACCAAATGTAAGGAACATTCTTCCCACTGATCACCAATGTAAGGAACATTCTTCCCACTGATCACCAATGTAAGGAACATTCTTCCCACTGATCACCAATGTAAGGAGCATTCTTCCCACTGATCACCAATGTAAGGGACATTCTTCTCACTGATCACCAATGTAAGAGACATTCTTCTCACTGATCACCAATGTAAGGAGCATTCTTCCCACTGATCACCAATGTAAGGAACATTCTTCCCACTGATCACCAATGTAAGGAGCATTCTTCTCACTGATCACCAATGTAAGGAACATTCTTCCCACTGATCACCAATGTAAGGAGCATTCTTCTCACTGATCACCAATGTAAGAGACATTCTTCTCACTGATCACCAATGTAAGGAGCATTCTTCCCACTGATCACCAATGTAAGGAACATTCTTCCCACTGATCACCAATGTAAGGAACATTCTTCTCACTGATCACCAATGTAAGGAACATTCTTCTCACTGATCACCAATGTAAGGAACATTCTTCCCACTGATCACCAATGTAAGGAACATTCTTCCCACTGATCACCAATGTAAGGAACATTCTTCCTACTGATCACCAATGTAAGGAACATTCTTCCCACTGATCACCAATGTAAGGAGCATTCTTCCCACTGATCACCAATGTAAGGGACATTCTTCTCACTGATCACCAATGTAAGAGACATTCTTCTCACTGATCACCAATGTAAGGAGCATTCTTCCCACTGATCACCAATGTAAGGAGCATTCTTCTCACTGATCACCAATGTAAGGAACATTCTTCCCACTGATCACCAATGTAAGGAGCATTCTTCTCACTGATCACCAATGTAAGAGACATTCTTCTCACTGATCACCAATGTAAGGAGCATTCTTCCCACTGATCACCAATGTAAGGAACATTCTTCCCACTGATCACCAATGTAAGGAACATTCTTCTCACTGATCACCAATGTAAGGGACATTCTTCCCACTGATCACCAATGTAAGGAACATTCTTCTCACTGATCACCAATGTAAGGAACATTCTTCCCACTGATCACCAATGTAAGGAACATTCTTCCCACTGATCACCAATGTAAGGAACATTCTTCTCACTGATCACCAATGTAAGGAACATTCTTCCCACTGATCACTAATGTAAGGGACATTCTTCTCACTGATCACCAATGTAAGGAACATTCTTCCCATTGATCACCAATGTAAGGAACATTCTTCTCACTGATCACCAATGTAAGGAACATTCTTCTCACTGATCATCAATGTAAGGAACATTCTTCTCACTAATCACCAATGTAAGGAACATTCTTCTCACTGATCACCAATGTAAGGAACATTCTTCCTACTGATTACCAATGTAAGGAACATTCTTCCCACTGATCACCAATGTAAGGAACATTCTTCTCACTGATCACCAATGTAAGGAACATTCTTCTCACTGATCACCAATGTAAGGAACATTCTTCTCACTGATCACCAATGTAAGGAACATTCTTCTCACTGATCACCAATGTAAGGGACATTCTTCTCACTGATCACCAATGTAAGGAACATTCTTCTCACTGATCACCAATGTAAGGGACATTCTTCTCACTGATCACCAATGTAAGGAACATTCTTCCCACTGATCACCAATGTAAGGAACATTCTTCTCACTGATCACCAATGTAAGGAAACATTCTTCTCACTGATCACCAATGTAAGGAACATTCTTCTCACTGATCACCAATGTAAGGGACATTCTTCTCACTGATCACCAATGTAAGGAACATTCTTCTCACTGATCACCAATGTAAGGAACATTCTTCTCACTGATCACCAATGTAAGGGACATTCTTCTCACTGATCACCAATGTAAGGAAAATTCTTCCCACTGATCACCAATGTAAGGAACATTCTTCTCACTGATCACCAATGTAAGGAACATTCTTCCCACTGATCACCAATGTAAGGAACATTCTTCTCACTGATCACCAATGTAAGGAGCATTCTTCTCACTGATCACCAATGTAAGGAACATTCTTCTCACTGATCACCAATGTAAGGAACATTCTTCTCACTGATCACCAATGTAAGGGACATTCTTCTCACTGATCACCAATGTAAGGAAAATTCTTCCCACTGATCACCAATGTAAGGAACATTCTTCTCACTGATCACCAATGTAAGGAACATTCTTCCCACTGATCACCAATGTAAGGAACATTCTTCTCACTGATCACCAATGTAAGGAGCATTCTTCTCACTGATCACCAATGTAAGGAGCATTCTTCTCACTGATCACCAATGTAAGGAGCATTCTTCTCACTGATCACCAATGTAAGGAACATTCTTCTCACTGATCACCAATGTAAGGAACATTCTTCTCACTGATCACCAATGTAAGGAACATTCTTCTCACTGATCACCAATGTAAGGAACATTCTTCCCACTGATCACCAATGTAAGGAACATTCTTCTCACTGATCACCAATGTAAGGAACATTCTTCCCACTGATCACCAATGTAAGGAACATTCTTCTCACTGATCACCAATGTAAGGAACATTCTTCCCACTGATCACCAATGTAAGGAACATTCTTCTCACTGATCACCAATGTAAGGAGCATTCTTCTCACTGATCACCAATGTAAGGAGCATTCTTCTCACTGATCACCAATGTAAGGAGCATTCTTCTCACTGATCACCAATGTAAGGAACATTCTTCTCACTGATCACCAATGTAAGGAACATTCTTCTCACTGATCACCAATGTAAGGGACATTCTTCCCACTGATCACCAATGTAAGGAACATTCTTCTCACTGATCACCAATGTAAGGAACATTCTTCCCACTGATCACCAATGTAAGGAACATTCTTCTCACTAATCACCAATGTAAGGAACATTCTTCCTACTGATCACCAATGTAAGGAACATTCTTCCCACTGATCACCAATGTAAGGAACATTCTTCTCATTGATCACCAATGTAAGGAACATTTTTCCCACTGATCACCAATGTAAGGAACATTCTTCCCACTGATCACCAATGTAAGGAACATTCTTCCCACTGATCACCAATGTAAGGAACATTCTTCTCATTGATCACCAATGTAAGGAACATTCTTCCCACTGATCACCAATGTAAGGAGCATTCTTCTCACTGATCACCAATGTAAGGAACATTCTTCTCACTGATCACCAATGTAAGGAACATTCTTCTCACTGATCACCAATGTAAGGAACATTCTTCCCACTGATCACCAATGTAAGGAACATTCTTCCCACTGATCACCAATGTAAGGAACATTCTTCCCACTGATCACCAATGTAAGGAACATTCTTCTCACTGATCACCAATGTAAGGAACATTCTTCTCACTGATCACCAATGTAAGGAACATTCTTCTCACTGATCACCAATGTAAGGGACATTCTTCTCACTGATCACCAATGTAGGGAACATTCTTCTCACTGATCACCAATGTAAGGAACATTCTTCTCACTGATCACCAATGTAAGGTACATTCTTCTCACTGATCACCAATGTAAGGAGCATTCTTCTCACTGATCACCAATGTAAGGAACATTTTTCTCACTGATCACCAATGTAAGGAACATTCTTCTCACTGACCACCAATGTAAGGGACATTCTTCTCACTGATCACCAATGTAAGGGACATTCTTCTCACTGACCACCAATGTAAGGAACATTCTTCTCACTGATCACCAATGTAAGGAACATTCTTCCCACTGATCACCAATGTAAGGAACATTCTTCTCACTGATCACCAATGTAAGGAACATTCTTCCCACTGATCACCAATGTAAGGGACATTCTTCTCACTGATCACCAATGTAAGGGACATTCTTCTCACTGACCACCAATGTAAGGAACATTCTTCTCACTGATCACCAATGTAAGGAACATTCTTCCCACTGATCACCAATGTAAGGGACATTCTTCTCACTGACCACCAATGTAAGGAACATTCTTCTCACTGATCACCAATGTAAGGAACATTCTTCCCACTGATCACCAATGTAAGGAACATTCTTCCCACTGATCACCAATGTAAGGAACATCTTCTCACTGATCACCAATGTAAGGAACATTCTTCTCACTGATCACCAATGTAAGGGACATTCTTCTCACTGACCACCAATGTAAGGAACATTCTTCTCACTGATCACCAATGTAAGGAACATTCTTCCCACTGATCACCAATGTAAGAAACATTCTTCCCACTGATCACCAATGTAAGGAACATTCTTCTCACTGATCACCAATGTAAGGAACATTCTTCTCACTGATCACCAATGTAAGGAACATTCTTCCCACTGATCACCAATGTAAGGAACATTTTTCTCACTGATCACCAATGTAAGGGACATTCTTCTCACTGATCACCAATGTAAGGAACATTCTTCCCACTGATCACCAATGTAAGGAACATTCTTCTCACTGATCACCAATGTAAGGAACATTCTTCTCACTGATCACCAATGTAAGGGACATTCTTCTCACTGATCACCAATGTAAGGGACATTCTTCTCACTGATCACCAATGTAAGGAACATTCTTCCCACTGATCACCAATGTAAGGAACATTTTTCTCACTGATCACCAATGTAAGGAACATTCTTCCCACTGATCACCAATGTAAGGAACATTTTTCTCACTGATCACCAATGTAAGGGACATTCTTCTCACTGATCACCAATGTAAGGAACATTCTTCCCACTGATCACCAATGTAAGGAACATTTTTCTCACTGATCACCAATGTAAGGAACATTCTTCTCACTGATCACCAATGTAAGGGACATTCTTCTCACTGATCACCAATGTAAGGGACATTCTTCTCACTGATCACGAATGTAAGGAACATTCTTCTCACTGATCACCAATGTAAGGAACATTCTTCTCACTGATCACCAATGTAAGGAACATTTTTCTCACTGATCACCAATGTAAGGAACATTCTTCTCACTGATCACCAATGTAAGGAACATTCTTCTCACTGATCACCAATGTAAGGAACATTTTTCTCACTGATCACCAATGTAAGGAACATTCTTCTCACTGATCACCAATGTAAGGAACATTCTTCCCACTGATCACCAATGTAAGGAACATTTTTCTCACTGATCACCAATGTAAGGAACATTCTTCTCACTGATCACCAATGTAAGGGACATTCTTCTCACTGATCACCAATGTAAGGGACATTCTTCTCACTGATCACGAATGTAAGGAACATTCTTCTCACTGATCACCAATGTAAGGAACATTTTTCTCACTGATCACCAATGTAAGGAACATTCTTCTCACTGATCACGAATGTAAGGAACATTCTTCTCACTGATCACCAATGTAAGGAACATTTTTCTCACTGATCACCAATGTAAGGAACATTCTTCTCACTGATCACCAATGTAAGGAACATTCTTCCCACTGATCACCAATGTAAGGAACATTCTTCTCACTGATCACCAATGTAAGGAACATTCTTCCCACTGATCACCAATGTAAGGAACATTCTTCCCACTGATCACCAATGTAAGGAACATTCTTCTCACTGATTACCAATGTAAGGAACATTCTTCCCACTGATCACCAATGTAAGGAACATTCTTCTCACTGATCACCAATGTAAGGAGCATTCTTCTCACTGATCACCAATGTAAGGAGCATTCTTCTCACTGATCACCAATGTAAGGAGCATTCTTCTCACTGATCACCAATGTAAGGAGCATTCTTCTCACTGATCACCAATGTAAGGAACATTCTTCTCACTGATCACCAATGTAAGGAACATTCTTCTCACTGATCACCAATGTAAGGAACATTCTTCTCACTGATCACCAATGTAAGGAACATTCTTCTCACTGATCACCAATGTAAGGAACATTCTTCCCACTGATCACCAATGTAAGGAACATTCTTCTCACTGATCACCAATGTAAGGAACATTCTTCCCACTGATCACCAATGTAAGGAACATTCTTCTCACTGATCACCAATGTAAGGAGCATTCTTCTCACTGATCACCAATGTAAGGAACATTCTTCTCACTGATCACCAATGTAAGGAACATTCTTCTCACTGATCACCAATGTAAGGGACATTCTTCTCACTGATCACCAATGTAAGGAGCATTCTTCTCACTGATCACCAATGTAAGGAACATTCTTCCCACTGATCACCAATGTAAGGAACATTCTTCTCACTAATCACCAATGTAAGGAACATTCTTCCTACTGATCACCAATGTAAGGAACATTCTTCCCACTGATCACCAATGTAAGGAACATTCTTCTCATTGATCACCAATGTAAGGAACATTTTTCCCACTGATCACCAATGTAAGGAACATTCTTCCCACTGATCACCAATGTAAGGAACATTCTTCTCATTGATCACCAATGTAAGGAACATTCTTCTCATTGATCACCAATGTAAGGAACATTCTTCCCACTGATCACCAATGTAAGGAGCATTCTTCTCACTGATCACCAATGTAAGGAACATTCTTCTCACTGATCACCAATGTAAGGAACATTCTTCCCACTGATCACCAATGTAAGGAACATTCTTCCCACTGATCACCAATGTAAGGAACATTCTTCCCACTGATCACCAATGTAAGGAACATTCTTCTCACTGATCACCAATGTAAGGAACATTCTTCCCACTGATCACCAATGTAAGGAACATTCTTCCCACTGATCACCAATGTAAGGAACATTTTTCTCACTGATCACCAATGTAAGGAACATTCTTCTCACTGATCACCAATGTAAGGAACATTCTTCTCACTGATCACCAATGTAAGGAACATTCTTCTCACTGATCACCAATGTAAGGAACATTCTTCCCACTGATCACCAATGTAAGGAACATTTTTCTCACTGATCACCAATGTAAGGGACATTCTTCTCACTGATCACCAATGTAAGGAACATTCTTCTCACTGATCACCAATGTAAGGAACATTCTTCTCACTGATCACCAATGTAAGGAACATTTTTCTCACTGATCACCAATGTAAGGAACATTCTTCTCACTGATCACCAATGTAAGGAACATTTTTCTCACTGATCACCAATGTAAGGAACATTCTTCTCACTGATCACCAATGTAAGGAACATTCTTCTCACTGACCACCAATGTAAGGAACATTCTTCTCACTGATCACCAATGTAAGGAACATTTTTCTCACTGATCACCAATGTAAGGGACATTCTTCTCACTGATCACCAATGTAAGGGACATTCTTCTCACTGATCACCAATGTAAGGAACATTCTTCTCACTGATCACCAATGTAAGGGACATTCTTCTCACTGACCACCAATGTAAGGAACATTCTTCTCACTGATCACCAATGTAAGGAACATTCTTCCCACTGATCACCAATGTAAGGAACATTCTTCCCACTGATCACCAATGTAAGGAACATTCTTCTCACTGATCACCAATGTAAGGAACATTCTTCTCACTGATCACCAATGTAAGGGACATTCTTCTCACTGACCACCAATGTAAGGAACATTCTTCTCACTGATCACCAATGTAAGGAACATTCTTCCCACTGATCACCAATGTAAGGGACATTCTTCTCACTGACCACCAATGTAAGGAACATTCTTCTCACTGATCACCAATGTAAGGAACATTCTTCCCACTGATCACCAATGTAAGGAACATTCTTCCCACTGATCACCAATGTAAGGAACATTCTTCTCACTGATCACCAATGTAAGGAACATTCTTCCCACTGATCACCAATGTAAGGAACATTCTTCTCACTGATCACCAATGTAAGGAACATTCTTCTCACTGATCACCAATGTAAGGAACATTCTTCCCACTGATCACCAATGTAAGGAACATTTTTCTCACTGATCACCAATGTAAGGGACATTCTTCTCACTGATCACCAATGTAAGGAACATTCTTCCCACTGATCACCAATGTAAGGAACATTCTTCTCACTGATCACCAATGTAAGGAACATTTTTCTCACTGATCACCAATGTAAGGGACATTCTTCTCACTGATCACCAATGTAAGGAGCATTCTTCTCACTGATCACCAATGTAAGGAACATTCTTCTCACTGATCACCAATGTAAGGGACATTCTTCTCACTGATCACGAATGTAAGGAACATTCTTCTCACTGATCACCAATGTAAGGGACATTCTTCTCACTGATCACGAATGTAAGGAACATTCTTCTCACTGATCACCAATGTAAGGAACATTTTTCTCACTGATCACCAATGTAAGGGACATTCTTCCCACTGATCACCAATGTAAGGAACATTTTTCTCACTGATCACCAATGTAAGGAACATTCTTCTCACTGATCACCAATGTAAGGAACATTCTTCTCACTGATCACCAATGTAAGGGACATTCTTCCCACTGATCACCAATGTAAGGAACATTTTTCTCACTGATCACCAATGTAAGGAACATTCTTCCCACTGATCACCAATGTAAGGAACATTTTTCTCACTGATCACCAATGTAAGGGACATTCTTCTCACTGATCACCAATGTAAGGAACATTCTTCCCACTGATCACCAATGTAAGGAACATTTTTCTCACTGATCACCAATGTAAGGAACATTCTTCTCACTGATCACCAATGTAAGGGACATTCTTCTCACTGATCACCAATGTAAGGGACATTCTTCTCACTGATCACGAATGTAAGGAACATTCTTCTCACTGATCACCAATGTAAGGAACATTTTTCTCACTGATCACCAATGTAAGGAACATTCTTCTCACTGATCACCAATGTAAGGAACATTCTTCTCACTGATCACCAATGTAAGGAACATTTTTCTCACTGATCACCAATGTAAGGAACATTCTTCTCACTGATCACCAATGTAAGGAACATTCTTCTCACTGATCACCAATGTAAGGAACATTTTTCTCACTGATCACCAATGTAAGGAACATTCTTCTCACTGATCACCAATGTAAGGAACATTCTTCCCACTGATCACCAATGTAAGGAACATTCTTCTCACTGATCACCAATGTAAGGAACATTCTTCCCACTGATCACCAATGTAAGGAACATTCTTCCCACTGATCACCAATGTAAGGAACATTCTTCTCACTGATTACCAATGTAAGGAACATTCTTCCCACTGATCACCAATGTAAGGAACATTCTTCTCACTGATCACCAATGTAAGGAGCATTCTTCTCACTGATCACCAATGTAAGGAGCATTCTTCTCACTGATCACCAATGTAAGGAACATTCTTCTCACTGATCACCAATGTAAGGAACATTCTTCTCACTGATCACCAATGTAAGGAACATT
>JBBDGP010005897.1:0-53559 GCA_037952835.1 Lithobates septentrionalis | reverse complement strand
AAGTATAAAAATGCTCAATCAGAAAAAAAAAAAGTTCATGAAAAGTGCTTGTGTGAAGAAAAAAAAATCAATGAATCCAAATCATAAAGCACTTCCACCATCCGAAGCGCACGTGTGGTTTGCCCCCAGCCTCTCGCCTCACACGAAGACCCCCTACTGGTCTAGTTTAGCTTGGGTGTAATGGATGTCTCCAGAATCCAAATAGTAAATGCCGATTTTATTCCTAGGACCTCCAATCAGACTGGACACGAAAGCCAATAAAAACTTTAGACAGGTCCTCACTTCCCTCCATATACCGCTCACATGTAATACAAAGTAATCTCCATGGTGCAGTAGTCCAAAATATATTTCTTATCCTCTATAACCCGCCATCGTTTTACATCGCTACTTTGACGAGGAATATTGTTGTTCTGGCAGCAGATAGCTGCTATAACCCGGGTATCCTCTTCTTTAGCAGGGGGTCCGCTTTCAGATAAGTGGTCTCTGTGGCGGATTCGCCACAAGATCGCTTTTATCGTCCCCTCCCGCCACGCTCCGGTGCCGTCCGCAGCTTACCGGAGCCAGCGGCGTAGGCGATCGGATCCTCTTGCTGACTTGGTATGGAGACGAGTGAGGGTTAAGACAGTTGTCTTATTTTTTTAAATTGAGAGTGTATTTTTTTCCATAAAAAGTGCGCTTGTAAGACTGCTGTGCGAATACGGTGTGACAAAGCATTGCAATGACCGCCATTTTATTCTCTAGGGTGTTAGAAAAAAAATATATTATGTTTGGGGGTTCTAAGTAATTTTAGCACTGATCACTGTATTGGTGTCACTGGTTCCCAAAACAAGTGTCACTCAGTGTCCAATTTGTCCGCCGCAATGTCACAGTCCTGCTATAAGTCGCCAATTGCCGCCATTACCAGTAAAAAAAAAAAATTAAAAAAATGCATAAATCTATCCTATAGTTTGGTTCGCGCAAAAGTTATAGCGTCTACAATCAATGTACGCTTATTGTGATTTTTTTTTTTTTTTTTTTTACCAAAAATATGTAGCAGAATACATATTGGACAAAATTCATAAAGAAATTAGATTTTTTTTTTTCAATTGATGTGTTATAGCAGAAAGTGAAGAAAAAAAAAAATATATATATATATATATATATATATATACACAGTATCTCACATAAGTCAGTACACCCCTCACATTTTTGTAAATCTTTTCTTCTATCTTTTCATGTGACAACACTGAAGAAATGACACTTTGCTACAATGTAAAGTAGTGAGTGTACAGCTTGTATAACAGTGTAAATTTGCTGTCCCCTCAAAATAACTCAACACACAGCCATTAATGTCTAAACCGCTGGCAAAAAAAGTGAGTACACCCCTAAGTGAAAATGTCCAAATTGGGCCCAATTAGCCATTTTCCCTCCCCGGTGTCATGTGACTCGTTAGTGTTACAAGGTCTCAGGTGTGTTAAATTTGGTGTTATCGCTCTCACTCTCTCATACTGGTCACTGGAGGTTCAACATGGCACCTCATGGCAAAGAACTCTCTGAGGATCTGAAAAAAAGAATTGTTGCTCTACATAAAGATGGCCTAGGCTATAAGAAGATTGCCAAGACCCTGAAACTGAGCTACAGCACGGTGGCCAAGACCATACAGTGGTTTAACAGGACAGGTTCCACTCAGAACAGGCCTCGCCATGGTCCACCAAAGAAGTTGAGGTCACGTGATCAGCGTCATATCCAGAGGTTGTCTTTGGGAAATAGACGTATGAGTGCTGCCAGCATTGCTGCAGAGGTTGTAGGGGTGGGGGGGTCAGCCTGTCAGTGCTCAGACCATACGCCACACACTGCATCAAATTGGTCTGCATGGCTGTCATCCCAGAAGGAAGCCTCTTCTAAAGTTGATGCACAAGAAAGTCCACAAACAGTTTGCTGAAGACAAGCAGACTAAGGACATGGATTACTGGAACCATGTCCTGTGGTCTGATGAGACCAAGATAAACGTATTTGGTTCAGATGGTGACAAGCGTGTGTGGGGGCAACCAGGTGAGGAGGACAAAGACAAGTGTGTCTTGTCTACAGTCAAGCATGGTGGTGGGAGTGTCATGGTCTGGGGCTACATGAGTGCTGCCGGCACTGGGGAGCTACAGATCATTGAGGGAACCATGAATGCCACCATGTACTGTGACATACTGAAGCAGAGCATGATCCCCTCCCTTCAGAGACTGGGCCGCAGGGCAGTATTCCAACATGATAACCACCCCAAACACACCTCCAAGACCACCACTGCCTTGCTAAAGAAGCTGAGGGTAAAGGGGAAAGACTGACCAAGCATGTCTCCAGACCTAAACCCTATTGATCATCTGTGGGACATCCTCAAACGGAAGGTGGAGGAGCGCAAGGTCTCTAACATCCACCAGATCTGTGATGTCATCATGGAGGAGGGGAAGAGGACTCCAGTGACAACCTGTGAAGCTCTGGTGACCTCCATGCCCAAGAGGGTTAAGGCAGTGCTGGAAAATAATGGCGGCCACACAAAGTATTGACTCTTTGGGCCCAATTTGGACTTTTTCACTTAGGGGTGTACTCACTTTTGTTGCCAGCGGTTTAGACATTAATGGCTGTGTGTTGAGTTATTTTGAGGGGACAGCAAATTTACACTGTTATACAAGCTGTACACTCACTACTTTACATTGTAGCAAAGTGTCATTTCTTCAGTGTTGTCACATGAAACGGCAGAAGAAAATATTTACAAAAATGTGAGGGGTGTACTTACTTTTGTAAGATAATGTGTGTGTATAAATTTTTTTTTTTTTTTTTTTTTTTTTTTTTTTTTTGTGGATCTTTTTTTGTTTATAGCGCAAAAAAATAAAAACCGAGGTGATTAAATAACTGACTAAAGAAACTAAAAGAAAGCTCTATTTGTAGGAAAAAAAAGACATACATTTTATATGTATACAGTTTCGCACGACCATGCAATTGTTAGTTAAAGGAGCGCAGTGCCATATCGCAAAAAATGGCCTGGTCATGAAGGGGGGTAAATCATCAGGCGGTTAAGTAGTTAACAAACTGAAAGAGCAAATAAGACATAGTTCTTGTATTTTTTATTTTAATTTTATTTATTTTTTCCCCTCTTTGTTCAGTGTTATTATATCGGGGGCACCGTTGACGCTGCTACAAGGATCACCAATGAGGTTTCCAGGCCGCTGAGCAACCACATCCCCCCAGAGAAGATCTGTGAGAGGCTGAAGAAGCAAGACGGACAGATCTGTGAGCTGAAATACGGTGAGTGGAAGCTGTATTACTGCTGAGAGCAGGCTTGTCACCTCACTACGGGACATGACCTACGCATGCGTTTGTTTCTGCGTGTAAGCATGAGGGGACAGGGGGAGCTTTAACCACTTGCCGACCGTATAACTTACATATACGGCGGCAAAGTGGCCCTGCTGCTGTAGCGGCCCGCACCCGAGCCTTCAGTACAGAGGAGCAGCGGTCCGTCGGTAGGCAAGGATCCGTGCCTTCCCCTAGTACAAGCACCTCACACACAGCGCACAAAATCACTGGCTAGGCACACAGTTAAGAGTTGTAGAGGCAGAAGATGCTTTCTTTGCTCTCTCCAGCAATATCCACGAGTGTCTAAGCCAGGGGTCTCTCTGACTGTCCACCGCGATTACGCAGTCTCGCTAGAAAAAAATCCTGTTTTTTCTGCTAGAAAATCACTTAGAACCCCCAAACATTATATATATATTTTTTTTAGCAGAGACCCTAGGGAATAAAATAGCGGTTGTTGCAATATTTTATGTCACACGGTATTTGCGCAGCGGCATTTCAAACGCAATTGTTTTTGAAAAAATACACTAATGAAATAAAAAAAAAAAATAAGCAGTAAAGTTAGCCCATTTTTTTTCGTCAAAGTTTTGAATACCTGTTTTTGTGTATTTAATATTTAAGATATAGTTTTTGTTTTTTAATCTAAATTCTACATACAAGTGAACGGATTGGAGGTTTGTTTTGTTTAATAAATGTTTAAAATGTAAAAAAATTTCTGTATCACTTATTACTTAAGGTTGCTTTCACACTGGAGCGGGCATGCATTGATGGTAAAACGCTGTTCGTTTTAGCGGCGCTTTACCGTCATTTTAGCGGCGCTATTTGGCTGCTAGCGGGGCGCTTATAACCCAGCTAGCGGCCGAGGAAGGGGTTAAATGCGCCCTTGAAGCGCTGCTGCCGAAACGCTTTGCAGGCGCATTTATTTCAATGGGCAGGAGTGGTGGAGGAGCGGTATACACCGCTCCAAAGATGCTGCTTGCAGGACTTTTTTTTTAAACATCCTGCCAGCGCATCGCCTCAGTGTGAAAGCACTCGGGATCTCACACTGAGACTGCAGGGGAGCCGTTTTACAGGCGCTATTTTTAGCCCAAAAGCGCCTGAAAAACGCCCCAGTGTGAAAGGGGTCTAACTGTTAGATTTTACGAGATGAAGGGGAAAAAATAAAAAAAAATCAGCCTAATATATCGGCCCAAAAAAATTGGCATCACATATCGGCCATCGCGATTTCTAAATATCGGCATCGGCCAGAGAAAAACCCCATATCGGTCGACCTCGACCCTTATTGGGATTTTTTTTTTATTATTATTGGATGGGTTTTATAGCACAAAGTAAAAAGTGTGTGTGTGTACACGTTTATATATGTATGTGTATATGTGCGTGTGTATGTATATATGTCCCTCTCCCTCTCTCCAGCTGTCGATAGGGGAACCCCACTAAATGAATCATCGGTTAAGGACGCGGCGGCCCCGCTCCTTAACCACTTGCCGCCCGCCATATAGCAGAATGACGGCGGCAAAGTGGTTGTGTATCCGGACCAGACGTCATATGAGTGCCCGGGGGCACTCGGCACGGCAATCGGAGGTGCTGTGTGTCAATCCGACACACGGCAACCCCGATCGTGGTACGAAGCTTCTGACTGAGGCTCATTACCACGTGATCATCTGTGACCAATCACAGCTGATCATCGCGTGAACCAGGAAGTGCCGGTAAACGGCTTTCCTCGGTTCACGCCGACAGGGAAAGCCGATCGGCGGCTCTCCCCGTCATCAGTCTGTGCTGATAATCAGCACATTGATTATTGGCACAGCCCCCATCAAAAGATGCCAACACCTGCCAACCTGTCCCCATAATAAATGCCTGTCAGTGCACACAACAATGCCAATCTGTGCCCCATCAAAGTGCCACTTAGTAATGCCTGAAAGTAGCTCCTAATCAGTGCTGTATGTGTGTGTGTGTGTGTGTGTGTGTGTGTGTGTGTGTGTGTGTGTGTGTGTGTGTGTGTGTGTGTGTGTGTGTGTATATATATGTATATATGTATGATAGCACAAAAATTAAAAATGCAGAGGTGATCAAATACCACCACAAGAAAGTTCTAAATGTGGGAAGAAAATGATAAAAATTTAGTACAGTGTTGCATGACTGCGCAACCGTCATTCAAAGTGCAACAGCGCTGAAAGCTAGAAATTGTCCTAGGAAAGGGGGAAAGTGCCCGGTATGGAAGTGGTTAACAACCGATAATGCGGCCTTTTTTTTTTTACATTTCGGCTGTCAGTGGGTGAATCCTGCTGAAAGAACCGAGTCGTAAAGTGTCGGATTCAGGTATTGAGTACCGATTCAATTACTCGTACAAATGCTTAGTATCGGCACCAATGCCACGATCGGTGTAACCCCCCTACTGAGCAGAATTGTGTATTGTCTGCCTGTAATTTGTCTTAAAGAGACACTACAGCCTAATGAGCACGTCACTGTTAAAGTCCTGTAATTTGTCTTTTTATAGTGATGTTCTCTTTAGAATGTAGCGTCTCTTTTTTTTTTTAGATGTAGCGTCTCTTTAAGTCATGTGAAAGTCGCTGTATAACCTAAAGGGTATCTCTCCCATGTTCTCCTCCTCAGACAAGCAGATAGACCTGAGCACGGTTGACCTAAAGAAGCTGCGGGTGAAGGAGCTGAAGAAGATCCTAGACGACTGGGGCGAGATCTGCAAGGGCTGCGCCGAGAAATCCGACTTCATCCGCAAGATCAACGAACTGATGCCCAAATACGCTCCCAACGCTGCCCAGGCACGGACTGACCTCTGACCCCTCTCCTTCCTCGAGGAGCCTCAATAAGGACTCTCAACACTGCCCTTGCGCAAAGCCAGCCAGTGGACCGACCTTAGATTTAATTTTACTTTTAACGGCATAGATTTTCTTTTTTGTTCCCCGGTTTGGTAGAGTCTCTGGAGGATCACCAGATGACGGGAGGCCGAGCAGTTTAGATGCCGCGGTGCAACTCTATTCTGTTTTCACATAGTTTTTTGTAAGTTATTAATCCTCGCTGTGCCATTTTTCACCAGGTTTACAGCAGCGGTTAAAGATTTTTCTTTTTTATTATTTTTTTGTTTTTTTTTAATCTCTTGAGTGGAGATTTATTTCTATGAAAATAAAAAAAGCACCCACTCTGGTTTTTCTTGCTGTGCTGACCATATATTCAGCTCCGGACTTGTCACATGTGGCTGTCCTGCATGTGTCACGTCTTATGTACCTCATGCAGTTATTTTCAGGAGTGACAACATCGACCGAAAAACACCCGATCGGGGGCACACGGGCACCTTCACGCGTAGATAGCTTTACACAAAGTGGGTACATCAACAGGTTAATCAGTATTTTTTTTTGTACCACCCACGCAGAAGATAAAGGTGCGTCAGACGTTCCTCTCTGTGACGTGTATATTGGGGGAGGGGGAAGCGAGTTTACAATGGGGTGATCTGGGGAGGATTTGCAGGTTGTGGAAATCACATCTCTGTCGATGATCCCATTCATATTTCTATTAAAAGTTTCTATCTCAGAATGATCTGAGCTGTTATATAATCTGTACTGGTTTTTATTTGAAAAGCAACCATCATAAAGGTACAAAAAAAGTTAAAATATATGGTTAAATGTCTTCAGACCCCTGACCATCACATCTGTATGAGCTCGTTGGACATCCATTTCCAGAAGCATGACCATTAATGTGGAGTTGCCCCTCCCCCCATGGCTATTTTTTACACCCACAGGCCACTTTATTAGGTATAGTGCATCTGGAAAGTATTCACAGTGCTTCACTTTTTTCCACATTTTGTTATATTACAGCCTTATTCCAAAATTGGATTAAATTCATTATTTTCCTCAAAATGCTACAAACAATCCCCCATAATGACCACGTGAAAGAAGTTTGTTTGAAATCTTTGCAAATTTTATTAAAAATTTAAAAAAAAATCCCGTGCACACGAGTATCACAGGCTCCTCCCGTGCACACGAGTATCACAGGCTCCTCCCGTGCACACGAGTATCACAGGCTCCTCCCGTGCACACGAGTATCACAGGCTCCTCCCGTGCACACGAGTATCACAGGCTCCTCCCGTGCACACGAGTATCACAGGCTCCTCCCGTGCACACGAGTATCACAGGCTCCTCCCGTGCACACGAGTATCACAGGCTCCTCCCGTGCACACGAGTATCACAGGCTCCTCCCGTGCACACGAGTATCACAGCCTTTGCTCAATACTTTGGTGAAGCTCCTTTGGCACCAATTACACCCTCAAGTCTTTCTGAGTATGATGCTACCAGCTTGGCACACCTATTTTTGGGCAGTTTCTCCCATTCTTCTTTACAGGACCTCTCCAAGTTCCATCAGGTTGGATGGGGGAGAGTTGGTGCACAGCCATTTCAGGTCTTTCCAGAGATGTTCAATCGGGTTCAAGTCTGGGGAAAAATATGTGTAATAATATTGCGCCAACTAAGTAAGAAAAGCAGCCAACATAACCAATAGACAGATGGTGAAATAGTAAACAAACAATAATGTGGCGCTAAAAAATAGTGTCTGTTATCGGGCAACCACCCACCAGAATAATCGTCTGGAGGTGTAAGTGCATTTAATAAAGTTTTATTGAGATGGAACTCAACTGTAAAGAGGTCATCAATATTCTCTACTGTGTGAGTAAGTGTCTTAGGCTTGTGAAACGATCAGAAATACGTGATGGGGCACATGTGACTAGTATCTCTAGAAAAAGAGAGCTGAATAACTCTCTGTGAAAAGGTGAACTAATAACCATACATCTGTATACTTTCAAAAGAACGTACTAAAAATATCAGTGTACATAAAATTGTGTACCCCTAAAAAATAAGTGACATCAAATGGATCACAAAAATGCGTTTCGGCATATTCAATGTTAAAGAGGAGTATAGGTTATAAACTATACATAATATAATCAAAACATTTAAAATTAATATTTGCCAGAGAGTTCTGAGAAATATATATATCCAATATTAGTAGAGGCCAGCTCCAAAAGTTCCAATATGTCGAATCCCCTTGATCAATAATGACAGGAATAGACCTTGCATCACCCAGATCTTAAGAAGCAGGGATGAACCTTGAACCGACTTGACATCTACAGGTATATATGAATGATTGGATAACCCTTACCGAAATAGGTGGACGCCCTAGCCAAAGGCTGGGAGTCAAACAAGGCTTGTATCTGGAACATCCAGTGATCGTTATCCCGCCAAGGAAAGGTGCAGACCTCTGTCTTGGTGCAGTGAGGCGTGATGACAACTACTCACCGATCATCCCAGAATTGGTCTCCCCATCTAAGAGTCTCCTTGGTATGGATATAGAGGTGATGTTGTGTATATACACAATGCAGGTACATCCAAGGGACATATATCCCTCAAAAAAGAAAAATCCTCCACATAGTGTAAATCCACTTCCAAACGATTTAATGAGATAAAAATTGCTCCGGTACCCCAACAAACAGGGCCAGATACAAAATGACAATATAGTATAAAAAAGCGCTTTACAAAGAATGTGGCTCAGCAGGCATAACGGACCCGATGCGTTTCGTCCGCATGGACTTCAACTGGGTTCTGGCTGGGCCACTCAAGGACATTCACAGAGTTGTCCCGTAGCCACTCCTTTGTTATCTTGGCTGTGTGCTTAGGGTCGTTGTCCTGTTGGAAGATGAACCTTCGTCCCAGTCTGAGGTCCAGAGCGCTCTGGAGAAGGTTTTCATCAAGGATGTCTCTGTACATTGCTGCATTCATCCTTTCCTCCATCCTGACTAGTCTCCCAGTTCCTGCCGCTGAAAAACATCCCCACAGCATGATGTTGCCACCACCATGCTTCACTGTAGGGATAGCTTCCGTCTGGTCACACTACCATACAGCCCTGATTGGTGGAGTGCTGCAGAGATGGTTGTTCTTCTGGAAAGTCCTCCTCTCTCCACAGAGAAATGCTGGAGCTCTCTGAGTGACTATCGGGGTTCTTGGTCACCTCCCTGACTAAGGCCCTTCTCCCCAATGGCTCCGTTTGGCCGGGCGGCCCGCTCTAGGAAGAGTCCTGGTGGTGCCAAACTTCTTCCATTTACAGATGATGGAGACCACTCTGCTCATTGGGACCTCTAATGCTGATGTAATTTTTCTGTACTCTTCCCCCGATCTGTGCCTCCATACAATCCTGTCTCCGAGGTCTACAGACAATTCCTTGGACTTCATGGCTTGGTTTGTGCTCTGACATGCACTGTTACCTGTGGGACCTTATATAGACAGGTGTGTGTCCACAGGTGGACTCCAATCAAGTTGTAGAAACATCTCAAGGATGATCAGTGGAAACAGGAGGGACCTGAGCTCAATTCTGAGGGTCATGGGAGGAGCCTGTGATACTTCTGTACATGGGAGGAGTCTGTGATACTTCTGTACATGGGAGGAGCCTGTGATACTTCTGTACATGGGAGGAGCCTGTGATACTTCTGTACATGGGAGGAGTCTGTGATACTTCTGTACATGGGAGGAGCCTGTGATACTTCTGTACATGGGAGGAGTCTGTGATACTTATGTACATGGGAGGAGTCTGTGATACTTCTGTACATGGGAGGAGTCTGTGATACTTCTGTACATGGGAGGAGTCTGTGATACTTATGTACATGGGATTTTTTTCCTTTTTTATTTTTAATAAATTTGCAAAGATTTCAAACTAACTTCTTTCAAATTTTCATTATGGGGGATTGTTTGTAGAACTTTGAGGAAAATAATGAATTTAATCAATTTTGGAATAAGGCTGTAACCTAACAAAATGTGGAAAAAGCGCGGTGAATACTTTCCGGATGCACTGTACACCTTGCTAGTAGCGGGTTGGACCCCCTTTGGCCTCCATAGTGACATGATAACATCACACAGTTGCTGCGGATTTGTCGGCTGCACATCCATGATGCCAATCGATGCTCAATTGGTACTAAGGGGCCCAAAGTGTGCCAAGAAAATACCCCCCACACCATTACACCCCCACCACCAGCCTGAACCGGTGATACCCCATCCCCCACACCATTACACCCCCACCACCAGCCTGAACCGGTGATACCCCATCCCCCACACCATTACACCCCCACCACCAGCCTGAACCGGTGATACCCCATCCCCCACACCATTACACCCCCACCACCAGCCTGAACCGGTGATACCCCATCCCCCACACCATTACACCCCCACCACCAGTCTGAACCGGTGATACCCCATCCCCCACACCATTACACCCACCACCAGCCTGAACCGGTGATAAATCCCCCACACCATTACACCCCCACCACCAGCCTGAACCGGTGATACAAGGCAGGATGGATCCATGCGCCAAATTCTGACCCCACCATCTGAATGTCGCGGCTGAAATCCAGACTCGTCAGACCAGGCAACGTTTTTCCAATCTTCTATTGTCCAATTTTGGTGATCCTGTGCCAATTGTAGCCTCAGTTTCCTGTTTTTAGCTGACAGGAGTGGCACCCGGTGTGGTCTTCTGCTGCTGTAGCCCATCTGCTTCAAGGTTGGATGTGTTGTGTGTTCAGAGATGGTATTCTGCATACGTTGGGTGTAACGAGAGGTTATTTGAGTTACTGTTGTCTTTCTATCATCGGGAACCAGTCTGCCCATTCTCCTCTGACATCAACAAGGCATTTTCCTCCACACAACTGCCGCTCACTGGATATTTTCTCTTTTCCCCACCATTCTCTGTAATCCTGAGAGATGGTTGTGTGTGAAAATCCCAGAAATACTCAGACCAGCCCGTCTGCCACCAACAGCCATGCCACGTTCAAAGTCACTTCAATCCCCTTTCTTCCCCCATTCTGATGCTCGGTTTGAACGTCGGGAAGTCGTCTTCACCATGTTTAGATCCCTAAATGCATTGAGTTGCTGCCATGTGATGATTAGCAATTTGTGTTACCGAGCAATTGAACAGGCGTACCTAATAAAGTGGCCGGTGAGTGTATAGCGTTGACCTCCCCCCTTCCTTTGCTTTGTGGCTATAACCGCCTTCGCCCTTCGGGGAAGACTTTCTCAGAGATTGTGGAGAGCGGCAATTTGTGCCCATTTATGAGGTCAGGTACTGATGTTGGTTGACCGACAACCACAATTGGTCACGTATGACACAGTTACTATTCCACAGCTCATATGGGTAATTTCTTAAAGCCTTGCTGCCCTCTAGGACCGGGGATGTCCTATGACCACTGAAACTACATTAAAAATAAAAAAAGAGGGCGCACAGGCCTAGCACATTATCCCACAAATCTTATCAAAGATATAGGAGGACCTCACCGAGGGGGTCCCTGCAGGCTGACACGTTTTGAAAGAAGTAGTTCGTCCTTAGAGCCAAACAACTTTAGTAAGATCGCGGGTCCCGCGGACTCGATGTGTGCGGGGATACCGGCGATCGTCTCACGGAGAGAGGAAGAACGGGGAGATGTTAATGTAAACGAGCATCTCCCCCGTTCTGCCTAGTGACACTGTCACTGATCATAGCTCACTGTGATTGGGAGCAGAGATGTGTGATGTCACACACAGCCCCTCCCCCCCCCCCCACAGTTAGAATCACTCCCTAGGACACACTTAACCCCCCCTCCTCGCCCCCTCTTGGTTAACCCCTTCACTGCCAGAGTCATTTTTTTACAGTAATCAGTGCAATTTTATAGCACTGATCGCTGTAAAAATGACAATGGTCCCAAAAATGTGTCGAAAGCGTCCGATGTGTCCGCCATAACGTCGCAGTCGCGATAAAAAACGCAGATCGCCGCCATTACTAGTAAAAAAAAAAATTATTAATAAAAATGCCATAAAACTAACCCCTATTTTGTAGACGCTATAACTTTTGCGCAAACCAATCAATAAACGCTTATTGCGACTTTTTTTTTTTTTTACCAAAAATATGTAGAAGAATACATATCGGCCTAAACTGAAGAAAAAAAATGTTTTTTTTTTAATATATTTTTGGGGAGATACCGTATATACTCGAGTATAAGTCGAATTTTTCAGCACGTTTTTTTTGTGCTGAAAGTGCCCCCCTCCACTTATACTCGAGTCAAGCACTTTTCTGCAGCAAAAAATGTCATTTTCCGAACCGACTTTGGGGCCCCGTATCTCAGGGCCACTTGGTGCTAGAAACCCCAAATTTGGTATGCAAACCCAGTGGACCTGGTACCACAACATATCCAAAGCTGAAGTTCCTAGCACTAAGTGGCCCTGAGAAACAGGGCCCCAAAACTGGTTCGGAAAATGTCATTCTCTGCTGCAGAAAAGTGCTTGACATTTTCTGAACTGATTTTTGGGGCCCCATATCTCAGGGCTACTTGGTGCTAGAAACCCCAGCTTTTGAAATTTTATGGTGTTAGTTCCACTGGGTTTGCACACCAAATTTGGGGTTCTTAGCACTAAGTGGCCCCGAAATACAGGGGCCCCAAATTCGGTCAACTGTGTCTATCTGCAGCAATGTCATTTTGGGACCCTTTGGGTTCAGAGACCCCAAATTTTGGCTGCAGCTAGGGGGCATCTAGGAACCCTTAACTACCGAGTTTGAAGTTCAGGGGACCTATGGCTGCAAATGGGCACAGTGAGGCATGCAAATGGGCACAGTGAGGCTGCAAATGGGCATTGTTGACCCTCTTTTCCACTTACAGTAGCTGTGCATTTTTCACCCTCGTCTTATACTCGGGTCAATACGTTTTTCCCATTTTTTTGTGGTAAATTAGGGCCTCGACTTATACTCGGAACGACTTATACTCGGAACGACTTATACTCGAGTATATACGGTAGTTATTATGGCAAAAAGTAAAAAATATAGCTTTTTTTTTTTCAAAATTGTCGCTCTATTTTTGTTTATAGCGCAAAAAATAAAAACCGCAGAGGTGATCAAATACCACCAAAAGAAAGCTCTGTTTATGGGGAAAAAAGGACGCCAATTTTGTTTGGGAGCCACGTTGCGCGACCGCGCAAATTGTCAGTTAAACCGACGCAGTGCCGAATTGCAAAAAGTGCTCTGGTCTTTGGGGCAGCAAAATGGTCCGGGGCTTAAGTGGTTAAAGGCATAAGAAACAATAGAGAATTATGAAAAAGTAACAATATTTATTGAAAAAATACACATGACTTCAATAAAGCATTCGAGAATTAAAAAAAATCATATAGCATGATACTAAATATACAGTGAGCCCTTGTGCATCGACGCGTTTCACCGTTAGGCTTCTTCAGGGCGCATTCAAGGTTTCAAAGTTGGCAAAAGAAAAAACGGATCTCGCTGTCTTGTAAGAGACTAAGCCCTATATGTAGATATCCAAGTAATAGGAGTATATAAAAGTATCCCGAGAGAAGGGCGACAATCCTGATGGTCTAAGTATATAGGTATTCGGGAAAACTACCAAATCTGTTATCATAAGTAGGTGAGAAATATTAGCCTGGGAATTTCCAGACAGGGGCAAAAGATTCGTTTTTGTTGTGAGCATAGGCAAATTTAAGCGAGCCTAGCTGGGAGGCCTGTTTGTTTTGGTTTGCGTGGGCTGGGAGTGGCTCAGAGTTAGCAGCTGGTGACTTGCAGGCAGCGTCACTAAGACCCCTCCCTCTTCTTTCTAGAGTAGGGCTGCCACCTGTCCAGGATTCACCCGGACAGTTCGGGTTTGGAATCATGCGTCCGGGTTTCAGACCCGCCTGAAACCCGGGCACATTATTCAGACTGGACTATGGCTTCCCAGCAGGGTTGCTGGCTGCAGGTGTGTAAGCCAAGAGTGTGTGTTATAATCTCTTTCACACTGCCCAAAGCCAACACTAACAATTCCCCCGCCCCCCTACACACACACAGATGGGAGAGGAGAGAGGGCTTGATCTGCACCTCTTCCACCCGCCCCCACCCCTCTGTGTCTGCCCACACTCCAATCCCCGGTGCCGTGGCTCAGAAAAGGAAAGTGGAGCTGGGAAATAGTAGCCTCAGATACATCTGGATGAGAGGTGCTGACTGCCAAGGGGTGAGTGAGCTCACCATCCATCCCTGTCTGTGACTGAAGTCTCCCCCCTTCTCTCTCCTGTCTCCGAGTGAGTACACTAAGGAAAATCAGAGTTGCCCTTTACACCAGAGGCCACAGTGTTCCCCCTTACATCAGAGTCCTCTCCGTACATCACAGTTCTCAGTGTTCCCTCTAAAATCAGGGTTCTCAGAGCATCCCTTATGTTAGAGGCCCCAGAGTTCTCCCTTACATCAGAGTCTGCAGAGTCCCCCCTTACAGTGTAAGGAAACTGTGAGTTCAGATAGAAAAAGGGAACTCTGCAGACTCTGATGTAAGGGAGAACTTTGGGGCCTCTAACATAAGGGATGCTCTGGGAACCCTGATTTTAGAGGGAACACTGAGAACTCTGATGCACGGAGAGGACTCTGATGTAAGGGGGGAACACTGCGGCCTCTGGTGTAAAGTGGAACTCTGATGTAAGGGGTGCTCTGAGAACCCTGATTTACCTTAGTGTACTCACTCAGAGGCAGGAGAGAGAAGGGGGGAGACTTCAGTCACGGACAGGGATGGATGGTGAGCTCACTCACCCCTTGGCAGTCGGCACCTCTCATCCAGATGTATCTGAGGCTGCTGGACTTCAGATTTCCAGACCCAACTTTCCTTTTCTAAGGAGTGTGGGCAGACACAGATGGGTAGGGCCGGGAGGAAGAGGTGCAGATCAAGCCCTCTCTCCTCTCCTGTCTGTGTGTGTGGGGGGGGAATTGTTAGTGTTGGCTTTGCGCAGCATGAAAGAGAGTGTGACCGCCACTCTCAGCTTAGACAACTGCAGCCAGCAACCCTGCTGGGAAGCCATAGTCCAGTCTGAATAATGTGTCAGATGCATGATTCCAAACCCGAACTGTCCGGGTGAATCCCGGACAGGTGGCAACCCCAGAGCGGAGCCAGTAGGTAGGATTGCAATGTCACAGGCAGCTGCAGCCAGTGGGGCTGGCAAGGCCTAAAGAGGACTGCCTGGGAGCAGAAGTCCACGTATAGGACAGCTGGCACAAAAGACTTTCTACTTTCTGCTACACCATAGGGGCCTGCAGTCCCTGCCTGCAAAGGGCAAGTTACTTGGGTACATTTCCCATGATGCTCCACTACACTGCAGAGTACATGAGCATCATGGGAAATGTAGTTCCAAAACATCTGGGGGGCCGAGGTTCGCCATCACTGACCTGGGCAGATGCTCCAGTCCTCAAGTACCCCCATCAGGTCGAGTTTTCAGGCCCTCCATTATTTTGCACATGTGATTTGATCGGTTTCGCTGCCTTAGTAATTACCACAGCCGTTTCATCCGAGGGAAATCCTGAAAACATGACCTGTTGGGTCTACCCTGTTTCCCCAAAAATAAGACCTAGCGTGATTGTCAGTGATGGCTGAAATATAAGCCCTACCCCCCAAATAAGCCCTACCCTTAAAATAAGACCTACAAGGACTTTACCTAGGGCTTATTTGGGGGGTAGGGCTTATATTGCAGCCATCACCGACAATCACGCTAGGTCTTATTTTCGGGGAAACAGGGTAGTAAGCTTTCAGTCTACAGCGGTCTTCTGTAGCACTGCTATGCATGTTATACACAAATCAGCCAAAACTTTATGACCACCCACCTAATATTGGGTAGGTCTTCCTTCAGCTCTGCCCTGTCCAGGCATGGCCTCCACTAGACCTGTGAAGGTATATTGTGGTATCTGCCACCGAGCCGCCAGTAGCAGATCCTTCATGTCCTGTGAGTTGGGAGGTGGGGCCTCCATGGATCGAACTTTGTTTTTTCCAACACATCCCACAGGTGCTGGATTGGATTGCGATCTGGAGAACTTGGAGGCCAAGTCATCACCCTCAACCTGTTCCCGTCCCGCGTATAGCCAAATGACGGCCGCAAAGTGTCTCTCTTATCCTGGGCGGCCGTCATATGGCGTCCTCGGGTTCCCGGCCGCGTCACTCGGGAGCCGATGTCCGCCGGGCAACCCGCGATTGCCGGTCACAGAGCAGGGACGTGTAAACACACAGATCCACGTCCTGTCAGGGGAGAGGAGACAGATCGTGTTTTCCCAGTACAGAGGAACACCGATCGGTCAGCTCCCCCAGTCGGTCCCCTCCCCCCACAGTTAGAATCACTCCCTAGGTAACACTTTTAACCCTTTTATTGCCCCCCTAGTGTTAACCCCTTCCCTGCCAGTGACATTTACACAGTAATCAATGCATTTTTATAGCTCTGATCGCTGTATAAATGTGAATGGTCCCAAAATAGTGTCAAAAGTGTCCGATGTGTCCGCCGCAATATCGCAGTCCTGACAAAAATCGCAGATCGCCGCCATTACTAGTAAAAAAAAAAAAAAATGCCATAAATCTATCCCCTATTTTGTAGACTCTATAACTTTTGCACAAACCAATCAATATACACTTATTGCGCTTTTTTTTAACCAAAAATATGTAGAAGAATACGTATATCGGCCTAAACTGAGGAAAAAAAATGTTTGTTTTTTTTTTTAATTGGGATATTTATTATAGCAAAAAGTAAAAAATATTGCGTTTTTGTTTTTCAAAATTGTCGCATTTTTTTGTTTATAGCGCAAAAAATAAAAACCGCAGAGGTGATCAAATACCACCAAAAGAAAGCTCCATTTGTGGTGAAAAAAATGATGAAAATGTCATATGGGTACAGCGTTGAACGGCCGCGCAATTGTCATTCAAAGCGTTGGACTGGGTGAGCGAGCGGTCACAGGTTCTCACTGGCTGTGGCTCCTGAGGCCCCCCCCCTTTTACAAAATAATAACAACACTCCTTCCTGTATAGCCGAGCAATTCCCACGCACCATCTTGCAGGGTCTTTTCCTGCCTTTCGGCCCCAGTGGGTCCTCTAGTTTTCCCCTCTCGGGTTGGTGTTGTGTGTGTGTGGGGGAGTTGGACCAGCACCTTTTGGGCCAGGCACCTCCCTGCCTTTGAGGTATGCCCTTATGTTGAACTTTCCGGCTCAAGCAATTTGGAAGCAACTCTTCTGGGCACCCTTATGTTTTTATCTGGCAACATTTGTCATTCCATGATATAGCACTGATTTTCTTGTTTGAACTATATACCCCCTGAAGGAGGGGAACCACTCCGAAACGCGTCGGGTACAAGAAACATTAGTCTATTATATGTACTCTATTTGGAATGACAACATTGTAATGTCCACTATAAAGTGGAGTTCCACCCACTTTTACAACTCTTCAGCATCCTTCACTAAACTGTTCACTTGGATATTTTTTTTATTTTTTTTTCTCAGCACCTACTGTATATCTGCTGTATTCATTTTTCACTTCCTCCTCTCTGGCCGCGGCCCATCGCATCATTTCCCGTTTGCAACGCCTTCTGGGAAAGGGGCGGCAACTTCCTCTGACACTGCCGTTGCTATGGAAACCTGACCTGAAACCTATTACACTGCTTGTGCTGCACTGAGCATGTGTGAGATCTGCAAGGATGAGATCCAGGAAGAAATACAGTCTGGCTTCAGATGCCCACACTTAAGATGGCCACGGCCTGCTGTAAGTTTTATAAAATAACAAACTACTGCTATAAACTAACAAAACAGACCTTCGTTTACAGACTAACTTTACTAGAATACATTAAGCTTGTGTATTATAGGGGTATTTTTATTTAAAAAGTATAATTTCGGCCGGAACACCACTTTAAATGTGCTCTTTAATATATACGCTTTGTATTTTTCATACTTTTAATAAATACTTTTTCATATTAGAATATTCTTTAGAACCTTTGGGCCTTAAAAGTCCATCACTAGGGGATTTTGTTTCAATTTTTTTGTAACACTGGATGTGGCACAACCATATGCCCAACTATAACCGACCTACCTCTGCAATTGTCATTCAAAGCGCGACAGCGCTGAAAGCTGAAAGAAAATGTCATTCATCAGACCAGACCGCCTTCTTCCATGGCTCCGTGGTCCAGTTCTGATGCTCATTGTAGGCTCTTCTGGCTGTGGACCCGGGTCAGCATGGAGCCCTGACCGGTCTGCGGCTACACTTCTCCATACACAACAAACTGCGATGAACGTTTTTTTTTCTGCTTTCAACACAACTTCGGGGACAACATGTTCACTTGCTGCCTAATATATTCCACCCATTTTCAGATGACATTGTAACCAGATATTCAATCTTATTCGCTTTACTTGTCAGTGGTTGTAAAGTCATAGCTGATCAGTGTATGTGACCCTTTTGGTGACATCAGGGACCAGATTTAAGACACCCCCCCCATATCTCGTTTATTGATAACCACTGATGTAGATGAATTATCTGCAGCAAAAGAACTGTAGTGCTGAACATGACCTCTAGGTGGGGCTGATTCCTTTACTATATTTTTCCCTATACCGTATATAACAACGCTGCTGCCCAATGGAGTGGATTGGAAGCTAAAACACTTGTACAGCCATTACAATTTTCTCACTTAAAGTGGGCCTTACAGCAATATGCAAGATTTGCGCCCCCCCACCCCCCCCCCCAAAAAAAAAAAATCACCATTACCTGCTTCAAAGCTAAATATATTCTTCAATATCTGCCAGTAAATTTACTGACAGTTCGTAAAAAGCTGTGATTTTTTTACAACTGCCAGTAAATATCAGGGGCTGATAATTTCATGCTGTGCTGAATTTTTAAGTGTAAATCAAGCAAATTACTTTGTTATAGGTATTGTCAGTGTTTCCATATCATGTTTATACTCTTTAAATATTCGCTATGTTAGTTTTCAATAGGAGTTCTGTAATTTCTCAGGTTGCCAGTAAAAAATGTGCTCTGCCAGTAAATTTACCATGTTTTGTCAGTAAGAAATGCTGCGGGAGGTTGGCAACCCTGTTGCCTTGTATAAAGTTAGAGTGGACCTGTCATTAATCTATACCGGTCTCCATGAATGAATCCCTGATTTGTCACAATATATGGTAACAGAGTCTTAGGTGTGCACATGGGTGGGGGGTGCCGGGTGTGCCTGGGCACCACCCTAATCACTCTGGGAATGCTGCTGCGAGGAATGTTTCAGGATGGAGACCGTAGGAAAGGGATATTCAGTATGTCATTTACTGGCCCCTTGCTTTTCTAAATGAACACACTCACTGTGTTCATTCATAACAGAAGCATAGCAAACTGTCTACTATGCTTTGATTTGTGATTGAACAGAAAGCTGCTCAGCACAGAGCACTTCCCATTCATTCGCTGTGCAGTGCAGCGGAGGCTTTAGAGAAAGGCCTGTGTGTTTGAGCTTTGGGGTGCACACCTATGAAAGGGATCATTTTTCAGAATAACCTTTTATCATTAAAAAAGCCATCCTTAAGCTCCAGTCAGTGATTTTGCCTAGGCTGAGATGATGTCATCAGCATAAGTGTGTGCAGCCTATTGCATTAGAGTGTGCACCCCAAAGCTCAAACACATATTTGTGTGTGCATGTGTGTATGTCGTATACTGACAGTGTCAGTAATGTCAGTAGAGCAGTGGACGGTGTCAGTAGGGCAGTGGACGGTGTCAGTAGAGCAGTGGACGGTGTCAGTAGGGCAGTGGATGGTGTCAGTAGAGCAGTGGATGGTGTCAGTAGAGCAGTGGATGGTGTCAGTAGAGCAGTGGACGGTGTCAGTAGAGCAGTGGACGGTGTCAGTAGAGCAGTGGACGGTGTCAATAGGGCAGCGGACGGTGTCAGTAGGGCAGTGGACGGTGTCAGTAGAGCAGTGGATGGTGTCAGTAGCTCAGTGGATGGTGTCATTAGAGCAGTGGACGGTGTCAGTAGAGCAGTGGACGGTGTCATTCGGGTAGTGGACGGTGTCATTAGAGCAGTGGACGGTGTCAGTAGAGCGGTGGACGGTGTCAGTAGAGCAGTGGATGGTGTCAGTAGAGCAGTGGATGGTGTCAGTAGGGCAGTGGATGGTGTCAGTAGAGCAGTGGACGGTGTCAGTAGAGCAGTGGATGGTGTCAGTAGAGCAGAGGACGGTGTCAGTAGAGCAGTGGATGGTGTCAGTAGAGCAGTGGACGGTGTCAGTAGAGCAGTGGATGGTGTCAGTAGAGCAGTGGACGGTGTCAGTAGAGCAGTGGATGGTGTCAGTAGAGCAGTGGACGGTGTCAGTAGAGCAGTGGACGGTGTCAGTAGAGCAGTGGATGGTGTCAGTAGAGCAGTGGACGGTGTCAGTAGAGCAGTGGATGGTGTCAGTAGAGCAGTGGACGGTGTCAGTAGAGCAGTGGATGGTGTCAGTAGAGCAGAGGACGGTGTCAGTAGAGCAGTGGATGGTGTCAGTAGGGCAGTGGATGGTGTCAGTAGAGCAGTGGATGGTGTCAGTAGAGCAGTGGATGGTGTCAGTAGGGCAGTGGATGGTGTCAGTAGGGCAGAGGACGGTGTCAGTAAGGCAGTGGATGGTGTCAGTAGAGCAGAGGACGGTGTCAGTAGGGCAGTGGACGGTGTCAGTAGGGCAGTGGACGGTGTCAGTAGGGCAGTGGACGGTGTCAGTAGGGCAGTGGATGGTGTCAGTAGAGCAGTGGATGGTGTCAGTAGGACAGTGGACGGTGTCAGTAGAGCAGTGGATGGTGTCAGTGGAGCAGTGGACGGTGTCAGTAGGGCAGTGGACGGTGTCAGTAGGGCAGTGGATGGTGTCAGTAGAGCAGTGGACGGTGTCAGTAGGGCAGTGGATGGTGTCAGTAGAGCAGTGGATGGTGTCAGTAGAGCAGAGGACGGTGTCAGTAGGGCAATGGATGGTGTCAGTAGGGCAGTGGATGGTGTCAGTAGGGCAGAGGACGGTGTCAGTAAGGCAGTAGACGCTGTCAGTAGGGCAGTGGATGGTGTCAGTAGGGCAGTGGATGGTGTCAGTAGAGCAGTGGACGGTGTCAGTAGGGCAGTGGACGGTGTCAGTAGGGCAGTGGATGGTGTCAGTAGAGCAGTGGATGGTGTCAGTAGGGCAGTGGATGGTGTCAGTAGAACAGTGGACGGTGTCAGTAGGGCAGTGGACGGTGTCAGTAGGGCAGTGGATGGTGTCAGTAGAGCAGTGGATGGTGTCAGTAGGACAGTGGACGGTGTCAGTAGAGCAGTGGATGGTGTCAGTGGAGCAGTGGACGGTGTCAGTAGGGCAGTGGACGGTGTCAGTAGGGCAGTGGATGGTGTCAGTAGAGCAGTGGACGGTGTCAGTAGGGCAGAGGACGGTGTCAGTAAGGCAGTAGACGCTGTCAGTAGGGCAGTGGATGGTGTCAGTAGGGCAGTGGATGGTGTCAGTAGAGCAGAGGACGGTGTCAGTAGGGCAGTGGATGGTGTCAGTAGGGCAGTGGACGGTGTCAGTAGAGCAGTGGACGGTGTCAGTAGGGCAGTGGACGGTGTCAGTAGGGCAGTGGACGGTGTCAGTAGGGCAGTGGACGGTGTCAGTAGGGCAGTGGATGGTGTCAGTAGGGCAGTGGACGGTGTCAGTAGAGCAGTGGACGGTGTCAGTAGGACAGTGGACGGTGTCAATTAGGCAGTGGATGGTATCAGTAAGGCAGTGGATGGTGTCAGTAGGGCAGTGGATGGTGTCAGTAGAGCAGTGGACGGTGTCAGTAGGGCAGTGGATGGTGTCAGTAGAGTGGTGGACAGTGTCAGTAGAGCAGTGGACGGTGTCAGTAGAGCAGTGGACGGTGTCAGTAGGGCAGTGGACGGTGTCAGTAGGGCAGTGGATGGTGTCAGTAGAGCAGTGGATGGTGTCAGTAGGGCAGTGGACAGTGTCAGTAGGGCAGTGGACAGTGTCAGTAGAGCAGTGGACGGTGTCAGTAGGGCAGTGGACGGTGTCAGTAGAGCAGTGGACGGTGTCAGTAGGGCAGTGGACGGTGTCAGTAGGGCAGTGGATGGTGTCAGTAGGGCAGTGGATGGTGTCAGTAGAGCAGTGGACGGTGTCAGTAGGACAGTGGACGGTGTCAGTAGGGCAGTGGATGGTGTCAGTAAGGCAGTGGATGGTGTCAGTAGAGCAGTGGACGGTGTCAGTAGAGCAGAGGACGGTGGCAGTAGGGCAGTGGACGGTGTCAGTAGGGCAGTGGACGGTGTCAGTAGGGCAGTGGATGGTGTCAGTAGAGCAGTGGACGGTGTCAGTAGAGCAGTGGACGGTGTCAGTAGGGCAGTGGATGGTGTCAGTAGAGTGGTGGACGGTGTCAGTAGAGCGGTGGACGGTGTCAGTAGAGCAGTGGACGGTGTCAGTAGGGCAGTGGACGGTGTCAGTAGGGCAGTGGATGGTGTCAGTAGAGCAGTGGACGGTGTCAGTAGAGCAGTGGACGGTGTCAGTAGGGCAGTGGACGGTGTCAGTAGGGCAGTGGATGGTGTCAGTAGGGCAGTGGATGGTGTCAGTAGAGCAGTGGACGGTGTCAGTAGGACAGTGGACGGTGTCAGTAGGGCAGTGGATGGTGTCAGTAAGGCAGTGGATGGTGTCAGTAGAGCAGTGGACGGTGTCAGTAGAGCAGAGGACGGTGGCAGTAGGGCAGTGGACGGTGTCAGTAGGGCAGTGGACGGTGTCAGTAGGGCAGTGGACGGTGTCAGTAGGGCAGTGGATGGTGTCAGTAGAGCAGTGGATGGTGTCAGTAGAGCAGTGGACGGTGTCAGTAGGGCAGTGGATGGTGTCAGTAGAGCAGTGGACGGTGTCAGTAGAGCAGTGGACGGTGTCAGTAGGGCAGTGGATGGTGTCAGTAGAGTGGTGGACAGTGTCAGTAGAGCGGTGGACGGTGTCAGTAGGGCAGTGGATGGTGTCAGTAGAGTGGTGGACGGTGTCAGTAGGGCAGTGGACGGTGTCAGTAGAGCAGTGGACGGTGTCAGTAGAGCAGTGGACGGTGTCAGTAGAGCAGTGGACGGTGTCAGTAGGGCAGTGGACGGTGTCAGTAGGGCAGTGGACAGTGTCAGTAGGGCAGTGGACAGTGTCAGTAGAGCAGTGGACGGTGTCAGTAGGGCAGTGGACGGTGTCAGTAGAGCAGTGGACGGTGTCAGTAGGGCAGTGGACGGTGTCAGTAGGGCAGTGGATGGTGTCAGTAGAGCAGTGGATGGTGTCAGTAGGGCAGTGGATGGTGTCAGTAGGGCAGTGGACGGTGTCAGTAGGGCAGTGGACGGTGTCAGTAGGGCAGTGGATGGTGTCAGTAAAGCAGTGGACGGTGTCAGTAGAGCAGTGGACGGTGTCAGTAGGGCAGTGGATGGTGTCAGTAGAGCAGTGGACGGTGTCAGTAGAGCAGTGGACGGTGTCAGTAGGGCAGTGGATGGTGTCAGTAGAGTGGTGGACAGTGTCAGTAGAGCGGTGGACGGTGTCAGTAGGGCAGTGGATGGTGTCAGTAGAGTGGTGGACGGTGTCAGTAGGGCAGTGGACGGTGTCAGTAGAGCAGTGGACGGTGTCAGTAGAGCAGTGGACGGTGTCAGTAGAGCAGTGGACGGTGTCAGTAGAGCAGTGGATGGTGTCAGTAGGGCAGTGGACAGTGTCAGTAGGGCAGTGGACAGTGTCAGTAGAGCAGTGGACGGTGTCAGTAGGGCAGTGGACGGTGTCAGTAGAGCAGTGGACGGTGTCAGTAGGGCAGTGGACGGTGTCAGTAGGGCAGTGGATGGTGTCAGTAGAGCAGTGGATGGTGTCAGTAGGGCAGTGGATGGTGTCAGTAGGGCAGTGGATGGTGTCAGGAGAGCAGAGGACGGTGTCAGTAGAGCAGTGGACGGTGTCAGTAGGGCAGTGGACGTAGGGTTGCCACATCATCCCTTTAATCCAGGACACACATTAATTACACAGGTTCTGTGGCTGATTAAGGTGGTAATTAATCTCACTTGGTGCCTTATCTGCATTAAATCAGCCTCAGAACCTGTGTAATTAATATGTGTCCTGGATTAAAGGGATGATGTGGCAACCCTAAGTGGACGGTGTCAGTAGAGCAGTGGATGGTGTCAGTAGAGCAGTGGACGGTGTCAGTAGGGCAGTGGACGGTGTCAGTAGGGCAGTAGATGGTGTCAGTAGAGCAGAGGACGGTGTCAGTCTCTCCCTCCCTCTCTCTCTCTCTCTCTCTCTCTCTCTTTCTCCCTCTCCGTCTCTCTCTCTCTCTCTCTCTATCTCTCTCTTTCTCTCTCTCTCTCTTTTTCTCTTCCTCTACAAATTATTTAATATCATTTTTTTCCTATTTTTACTGTCCGCCGTGTAAACGAGGCCCACACGTATGTCACACCTCCTAACTTTTTGACATGGGAATGAGGAACACCTATTAGCAAAAGTATGTAGGCATAGGACACACACACCCTGCCACGCCCTCTTAAAGGAGAATTGTACAAAAAAATGATTAGTTAAACCCACAAGTGCTTTTTTTTTTTTTTTTTTTACCACTACTATTCCTTTATATTGGCTTTTAAAATGTACAAATGCAACCATTTAGAAATTGGATGAAAGGTTTAGCGCTGGGAAACACTTTTTGAGAGATAAAAAGTGCATTTTATATACAACTATATGGATCAGAACGAAATGAGGGACAAATGAAGATGAAAGAGGGACAGAGGGACAGTACTCCAAATCAGGGACAGTTGGGAGCTATGCGTACGTGACTGCAAAAAAATCTGAAGCTGGTGTGAAGTTTCCTGAATGGGGGAAGGTTTGCTTTTGACACCAGCCATTGTCTAGAGGTGTCTTTGTGGTTTGGGGGGGGTCAGATGTATCTGCAGCTGTGCTATTAGCAGCCCCTCCCCCACACCCATAGCTCCCAACCGTCCCTGATTTCGAGGGACTGTCCCTGATTTGTAGCAATGTGCCTCTGCCCCTCATTCCTCCTCATTTGTCCCTCATTTTGGTCTGATCTATATAGTTGTATATAAAATGCACTTTTTATCCATCAAAAAAGTGTTTCCCAGCGCTAAACCTTTCATCTGATTTCTAAATTGCTGCATTTGTAAATTCCGAAATCCAATATGAAGAAATAGTAGCGGTTAAAAAAAAAAGCACTTGTGGGTCTAACCAATCTTGTTTTTGTTGTACAATTCTCCTTTAAGGGGGCGTGGCAAGGGGGTGTGTCCTATGCCTGCATACTTTTGCTGATAGGTGTCGCTCATTCCCATTTCAGAAAAATTGGGAGGTATGCCCACACCTCTTCCATGGATCTTTCTGTGACTCTCCGGTGACGACCTGTGATTGGCCGGCCGCCTTCACAGAAAGATGCCAGGACACAAACAAATCAGGCGCGGTAGGGGATCTCAGTCTGGCACGCTGCGGCTCCATTAGTCAAATGAGCACCCAGTCCCCGTCCTGGGGTTGCCGGGATACCAGCTGCGTGTTTATATACCTGGTGGCTGCATTCGTCAGTGGGCACAGCGTCGGGGCATGATCACACCGGTGGGGGGAGGTGGGGTGCAGTATTTGCATGTTAACGTGTAATGCTTCAAAGTGTTTCGTAAACCTTTAGGCTTGGTTCACCTATGCAGCTTGTTTTTGATTAATTTCTGCCGTAATTTTTGCGTTGCTTTTTTTTATTTTTATGCTTTTCTTTTTTTTTTAGGCCAGTTTGTTGCTGGGCAGATTCAAAATGCAAAACGCGTCTAAATCGCCTCAAAAACGCACTACATGCTTTTCTGTAGCATCTCCATTAAAGTCTATTGATCCAAAAACGTACCGTTTAAAACAGTCTCTGACCCTTTCCAAAAACACGGGGGTTGAAAAAAAAAAAGCATAGATGTGAACGTGTCCCATAGGGGACCATGTTAAATGGACTCAAGTGCGGTTCTGCAAAAAGCAAGGCCTCAGGCCTGGTTCCCACCTATGGGTTTTTCAGTGCGTTTTCAGTTTAGCAGGAAACGCATTTACAGTGCATTTAACATGGTTTCCTATGAATCACATCTAGAAGTGCGGTTTATTTTTTTTTTTTTTTGGAAAGAGTCAGGGGCTTTTTTTTTTTTCCTGCAGCATGTTGCTTTTTGGTTCCATAGACTTCAATGGAAACACATAAAAAAACGCAGTGCTTGTGTTTTTGTCAGAAACCATGAAATCAGACCGAGACAGAAGTACAGTTAAATCACACTTGTTTAACAATAAAAAAATAGAACAAACGTAGTCAAAACATAGCCAGAGTTCAGGAACTCGGAACGGATAGTCAGAAAAGCCAAACGTCAGGGAGCCGGAGATGAGCGTAGTAAACCAGCAAGCAGGATCTGGAGCCAGATGTTGTGTCAGCCCAGCAAGTCTTTAACAGGAATGCAGGAGATAGTTTCTGTGATGTTGACCAAGGCGAAGGCAGAGCTCCTCTGGGCTGGACGGCTTAAGTAGGCAGGACTGACGAGCAGGATATCATCAACAGCTGAGTACCTGTGGAGAGATGGGAGCTGGCAATCAGCCGACAGTTGAGCGGCCAGCCCAGAGAAGGAAGGGCTGAGCCCAGCCCTGGCAGTTTTTTATTCATCTCTGTTGCGTTTTTGCTGGTTTCTCCTGCAAGAAAACAGACATCTTCCAAAAAATGAACACAAAACCCATAAAAAAAGTGTCAAACCCACTTGTGAAAAAATGCACCCAGAAAGAGCATCAACTGCAACCTGCATAGGTGTGAACCAGACCTTAAAGAGTAACTCTACTTTTGTTGAGACCCCCCCCCCCGGGTGATCTCTGTACATTGCAGAGATTATAACAACCTTTGTTGCAGATTCCTACCTTTTGTTATTCTGAAGACATAGCTGTTTGTCTGTTTGTTTCTCTGTGTCCATGTGTAGAGTGAATGTGAATGGGAGTGATTTTATAATTATGAATCAGCTGCTGCCCCTGCAGGGTTCTAATGAGGAAAGTGGCAGGGTCTGCATCCCTTTAGACGTGATTTACCTTTGGTAGTATCTCACCAAAAATCATATTTTTGTTGCAGGGGATGCCAAAAATCTGACTTGTATCTTAGCGCAGACTTCTGGGAACATCAGTTGAACACACAAGCAGTAAATGACATGGGGGGGGGGGCGTAATGTCTCTCTCTGTAGCAGCTGAAAGCTGGCTTCTTCTCCTCTCCATCCTTTTGGATTTCAGTTGCTGTAGAGAAAGCCATACAGGGGATAGGTTCTATTAATTCCCCCCACCACCACCACATCGATTAACATTCCTGTGTACCTAATGTTTCCCCCCTGCTGCCCAGCCCCCCCCCTGTGTGCCCCACCCCTGCAGTGCTTCCGGCTTCCCTCCTCTCCTTCCTGCCGGCAGCTGCAGGCACACAGTAGGATCCTTCAAGATGGAGAGTGAGGGAAGGGTCCGGTAAATATGTCATATTTACCAGCCTCGGTGTAAAAAACCTCTGTTGTGTGTATCCTCTAGCCAGCAATCTAGTGGATAATTCATCTGATTGTTTTGGAAATCTTCATCAGAGGTACAGTTCCTTCTTCTACAGAGGAACTGGCTAATAGGGATGGATTTCTTTATTGAGTCCAGGTGAAAACTGTCTGCATGTAGCAGAGTGTTACCTGCAGTCTCCTTCCTAAATAATTTACTGCTAAGTCCTCCATTGGGATCTTTCTGGATGTTAATATCCGGTAAATTAACCTCCTTAGAGTCATAGCTCATTGTAAAGAAGAGGTTAAATTTATTTTGCTCATTGATTTCAAACATTCTTTTAATATATTTTCTGGACCATCCCAAATAATGAGGACATCGTCTATGTATCTTCGCCACAATAAAATGCAATAACTTTTCCGCAGGATGTGGAAACATTGCAAAAAGATCTGAACAAATTAATGGGGGAGGGGCAACTACATGGCAGATGAGGTTCAATGTAGAAAAATGTAAAATAATGCATTTGGGTGGCAAAAATCTGAATGCAATCTAAACACTGGGGGGAGAACCTCTGGGGGAATCTAGCATGGAAAAGGACCTGGGGGTCCTAGTAGATGATAGGCTCAGCAATGGCATGCAATGCCAAGCTGCTGCTAACAAAGCAAACAAAATATTGGCATTAAAAAGGGGATCAACTCCAGAGATAAAACGATAATTCTCCCCATTCTACAAAACTCTGGTCCGGTCGCACCTAGAGTATGCTGTCCAGTTCTGGGCACCAGTCCTCAGGAAGGATGTACTGGAAATGGAGCGAGTACAAAGAAGGGCAACAAAGCTAATAAAGGGTCTGGAGGATCTTATTAATGAGGAAAGGTTGCGAGCACTGAACTTATTCTCTCTGGAGAAGAGACGCTTGAGAGGGGATATGATTTCAATATACAAATACCGTACTGGTGACCCCACAATAGAAATAAAGCTTTTTTGCAGAAGAGAGTTTAACAAGACACGTGGCCACTCATTAAAATTAGAAGAAAAGAGGTTTAACCTTAAACTGCGTAGAGGGTTCTTTACTGTAAGAGCGGCAAGGATGTGGAATTCCCTTCCACAGGCGGTGGTCTCAGCGGGGAGCATCGATAGCTTCAAGAAACTATTAGATAAGCACCTGAATGACCGCAACATACAGGGATATGTAATGTAATACTGACACATAATCACACACATAGGTTGGACTTGATGGACTTGTGTCTTTTTTCAACCTCGCCTACTATGTAACTATGACTGTTCCCCTGATAAGAAATATTTCTCCCACTCCCCAAGGTACAGGTTGGCTTATGAGGGTGCACAGCACGTCCCCATAGCCACCCCCTGTACCTGGAGGTAGTGGGAGCCCTTGAAAAGAAAAACATTGTGCCTCAATATAAAATCCAACATTCGCAAAACAAAAAGATTTAACTTCCAATCGGTGGTTGCACGCTGTTTAAGTACTCGACTGATGGCTGCAATGCCTAAATCATGAGGAATGCTGTTATACAGCGATTCCACATCTACAGTTACCAAGATTGCTGACTGGGGAATGACCAAATCTTCTATAATTTGCAGAAGATGGATCGTATCCTTCTTATATGAAGGTAGATCCATGACATGCGGTCTGAGATACTGATCAATGATTTGGCTCATTCCTTCCGGGATACAACCATTTCCGGAAATGATCGGTCTTCCTGGAGGGTTCTGCAAGTTCTTGTGTACCTTTGGGAGAGCATATAGGGTTGGTAAGCGAGGATATTTTGTTCAAATGAAATCCCAGGTGTCTTTTACAATCGCTCCTTCATTTAGAGCCTCATCTACCAGTGAATAACATTCCTGGTTATATCTCTCCACTAGTGATGGGGAGATTTCGCGATAACATTGAGTGTTTTTTAGAATCCTCAGACACATGTCCATATGTCCATCAGGGCAATATTTCCTCCTTTGTCTGATGCTTTGATAGTGATCTCTGCATTGTTTTTTTTAATGATTTTAATGCTAGTCTCTGTTCTGTATTTAGATTCTGGTGAATAGTATTTTCTTTCAGTTTCTCTATTTCTCTAGTGATTTGTAACAGAGCCAGGGCAGGATTTTGATTCAGAGGGGGGGAAATTGTGCGACTTCCTCTTGAATTTTTTAATCGGATTAATTTCCACCTCTTCCTCTCTTTCCTCACTTTCCAAGTCCTCATCCCACATTCCATCCAAAGAGGCATTCTCCTGTAAGAGTAGATTTAGGTCCCCAAAGGGCCTTAAAATCTGCTGATTTTAAGTCTGGAGCCACTTCTGGTTCCCCACTGTCTTGTTTGGCATACAAACTTTTGAAAAATAATTTTCTGGCAAAAAGGTTTAGATCTTTAATTTTCTCAAAGTTATCAGTACTGCTATTGGGACAGAAGGATAAACCTAGAGACAAAACATCATGTTCAGCAGGTGTTAGAACATGTGAAGATAAATTGACCACATTTAGTCTTCCCCTTGGGTCACTTTGATTAGAAAGGGATCCATTCCTGATTGTGTCAGGGGCGGTGGCAACGCTGGTGGTGCATTGTTCTTCTCTAAAAAAATCATCTAATTGGGTTTGTTGAGTTCTCAGTATAGCTCAGAGATTCTTTTTTTGTGCTTCCTCTACCTCGATTTGGGGGGGAACCCCTCATATTAACACTTTGTGCACCTCTTGTACCCCCATGTCCACCTCCTCTTCCACTTCGTATTGGTTCAATCTGGGAGTCTGTTATGGATTTTTTACTTTTCTGTTGGATCTCCCCTTCCATTTCATGTTGTTTCGGAAAACGGACCCTTTCTTTTACCAAAGAATCGACCAGTATTGGAGGAGACTGAGGAGGAGGAATTGGAAGGAGTATCCGATGAATAGTCATTTGGTCTATTTACATTTTCCTGTCATCTTCTTTTTTTTTATTTTTGTTTTTGGATTTTTAAACAAGGTTCCATTTATCAGCTCGACCTTCGCTAAACGCATTTTTGTCTCTCCAGTACTTTTTTTCTTTTTTAATTGATATTTGCCTACTGAAAATTTTTTTGTGTTCCGGGCGAAAATTATACTTTTTAAATAAAAATACCCCTATAATACACAAGCTTAATGTATTCTAGTAAAGTTAGTCTGTAAACTAAGTTCTGTTTTGTTAGTTTATAGCAGTAGTTTGTTATTTTATAAACTTGCAGCAGGCCGTGGCCATCTTAAGTCTGGGCATCTGAAGCCAGACTGTATTTCTTCCTGGATCTCATCCTTGCAGATCCCGCACATGCTCAGTGCAGCACAAGCAGTGTAATAGGTTTCAGGTCAGGTTTCCATAGCAACGGCAGTGTCAGAGGCAGTTGCCGCCCCTTTCCCAGAATGCATTTCAAACAGGAAATGATGCGATGGGCCGCGGCCAGGGAGGAGGAAGTGAAAAATGAATACAGCAGATATACAGTAGGTGCTGAGAAAAAAAAATAAAAAAATATCCAATTCGTTTACAGTGCACAGTTTAGTGAGGGATGCTGAGAGAGTTGTAAAGTTGTAGAGTTGTAGTTGTGGGTGGAACTCCACTTAAAGCTTTTTTTCTAAGTTGGCATAGTCGTGAACTTTCAATGGAGCTAGTCAAGCATATAATGAATTAATCTCAGTATTCTTGGTTTCCAATTGTTGTTTATATTCATCCTGTAAAAACAACAATACATTTTTTTGAACAGTCATTGAGTTTCATTTCCCAATTGGCTTTCAGATCCTTGGTGTTATTATCTAGGATCGGAAAGATCTGGATCCTCAAGCCAATGGGATTGATATTCTCCCTGATGTATCTCTCCAGGGATTGAACATGCCAATGCAGTTCTGATTTCCTTTCAAGAGTTTTGGTTAGGTTAGAAAAGAGGGATGACAGATCTGAGGCTATTTGTTCTTTCCCCTGATATCCCTTCTGAATATTGGCCATAAGTCGTCGTCCCCCCCCCCCCCCCCCCCGTAAATCCCCCATGCCTAGGTCTGCAGAGAGGTGAAAACCAGAAAGTAGAGAATGCTTTAAAACAAGGTTGAAAAACAAAAGAGAAACAACCCAACGCACAACCATGAAAAACACCCCTCCTCAGAAACAATTCTTCTGGGAATATGGTGTATGCCTGTGAAAATTACATAATAGGGTCCATATCCAAGGACACGAGTCTAAAAAGCGAGGTTAGGTGTATTGTCCACCTTTATAATATTGAAAAGTATTTGGACATGTAGTTGCCATCATCTCTTGTATATTGAAACAGTGTAAAAAACCTCTGTTGTGGGATTTTTAAGGCAACAAATAAACAAATATAGTTATATAAAAAACATTTTTTATTATTTATTAAAGTGGTGTTCCGGGCGAAATTATACTTTTTAAATAAAAATGCCCCTATAATACACAAGCTTAATGTATTCTAGTAAAGTTAGTCTGTAAACTAAGGTCTGTTTTGTTAGTGTATAGCAGTAGTTTGTTATTTTATAAACTTACAGCAGGCCGTGGCCATCTTAAGTGTGGGCATCTGAAGCCAGACTGTATTTCTTCCTGGATCTCGTCCTTGCAGATCTCGCACATGCTCAGTGCAGCACAAGCAGTGTAATAGGTTTCAGGTCAGGTTTCCATAGCAAGGGCAGTTTCAGAGGAAGTTCCCAGAAGGCATTTCAAACAGGAAATGATGCGATGGGCCACGGCCAGGGAGGAGGAAGTGAAAAATGAATACAGCAGATATACAGTAGGTGCTGAGAAAAAAAATAAAAAAATATCCAATTTGTTTACACTGCACAGTTTAGTGAGGGATGCTGAAGAGTTGTAAAAGTGGGTGGAACTCAACTTTAATACAAAAATTACTTGCAAACAATTCCGTAGAAAAATTCATGAAGATAATACATTACATGAATGTTAAAATCATATGTCATGAAGAAGAGCAATGATGCTATCCGCAAAGGTTTTCAGGGACCCCCCCAGATACAACTGGTGGTAGCTAAAAAGTCGGTTTATCCAACGCGTTTCAAATGTAATACATTTTACAATCTTCATCAGGGATATATTGTATCATTGTCTATAATAGATCAAAAAGATTCCTTCAGTTTATACATAACCTAAACGCACATCACATTTCGTATATATATCAATGTAATTCATAAATGCATAATAACTTACTTCTTAATTCATAGTTTAACTAGTAGATACATTCCCCATGGTCTCAAGAAGGGGGGGGGGGGGGTTCCCAAAATCTGCAAGTGAAGTCCTTCATAAATCCTCTACAGGACGGCCAGATGCAAATAAATCCAAAAAGATCCAAAAACATGTCGCTTAAAAGCCAAAAGTTTTTTTGTGCTGTGTGATGATAAAAGTAGAAATCAAAACCAGATTTCTAGTTTCAAAGCATCAAAAACATCAAAAACAACAAAACCTTCCTCTAAGTAGGAGAGAACTTACCCTGTGTAAGAAGAGGAAGTGACGGCTTAAGAGGGGATACTTGGCAGTAAAGTTCCCCCCGTGGATGCACTCCCTCAGCTATCAGGCCTCTGATTTACCAGCCTCTTCCTTTCCTAAATGAACACAAGGAGTGATCGGTACCAATCACTCACTGTGTTCATTCATAACTGAAGCATTGGCTGTATGGGGGCCCTGTGGTTTCTAACAGCAGCCCTGTGAGTGACGCCCAAAACTGTCTATCGTTACTTTATGTAAATACATACAAGGGAAAATACCTGCCAGTTCTCTGCAATTCCTCCAGCATTCTGACGGACGCACGCCGTGCTTGTAGCCCCGCAGTCAGCCTGGTTGGCACACTCCCTGCCCAGCGAGATCCTCGTTATCAGAACCAGCAGCCTGTACTAGTGCGGGTAATACTGCAGAATGCAACCATGATAGACAGGGAATGTACATCATGCTTCAGACAACCTTTCTACACCACTTGCGCATATTGAAAACCGGAAGGGAAAGCCTGTGCGGTCACCTGACCGCGGAATAAATGCAGGATTTATGTGTAATGCAAGTTTGAAAAGATGGCATCAGAAAATGGGGGACAGTAATGAAGGTGACACAGGCAACTGAGGGGACAGTAATGAAGGTGACACAGGAAGCTGGGGGACAGTAATTAAGGTGACACAGAGAAGTGAGGGAATAGCAATGAAGGGGACAAATAGGGAACTGAGGGGAAACTAATAAAAATGACACACAGGGAACTGAGGAGACACTAATGAAGGCAACACACAGGGAACTGAGGGGAGAGTAATGAAGGCAACACACAGGGAACTGAGGGGAGAGTAATGAAGGTGACACACAGGGAACTGAGGGGAGAGTAATGAAGGTGACACACAGGGAACTTAGGGGAGAGTAATGAAGGTGACACACAGGGAACTGAGGGGAGAGTAATGAAGGTGACACACAGGGAACTGAGGGGAGAGTAATGAAGGTGACACACAGGGAACTGAGGGGACACTAATAAAGGTGACACGCAGGGAACTGAGGGGACAGTAATGAAGGCGACACACAGGGAACTGAGGGGAGAGTAATGAAGGTGACACACAGGGAACTGAGGGGAGAGTAATGAAGGTGACACACAGGGAACTGAGGGGACAGTAATGAAGGTGACACAGGGAACTGAGGGGAGAGTAATGAAGGTGACACACAGGGAACTGAGGGGGCAGTAATGAAGGTGACACAGGGGACTGAGGGGGGACTGTAAACATCCCTTGTAATAGGAATCTATTGTGACAGGTCCTCTTTATGGAGAGATGCCGAGTCTATAAGACCCCGCATCTCTCCTCCAGGCTGGAAAACAAGAGATCGAGAAATAAAATCCACCGATCTCATGCTGACAACCGCGATCGCGGCTTTGTTTACTTCCGGGAACCCAGGCGTGACGTCATAACGTCGCGGCCGAGCCTCAGACGGTCATAGAGATGACTGGTGACCATCTGGTCACCGGAAATCTCTATCATCGTCATCCGGCCCCGGCCGATTCTTTCTCCGGGCCCCCCGATGGCACGGGAGAAGATAACAGTCCCCCCCTCCCGCCGCCAAATTGATGATCCTTGGTGTGCTAGCGAATATCTACAAGTCGTATAGGGTACGGTATCCAGTTGGTGGTCGTTACAGCACCCAGTATTCTAAGAGCTTAATCCAGGAACGTGTGCATTGGGAATATGGACTTTGGAACAGGACCTGACAGGAGGGTGAAGGGGCACTATGTGGGCATTACTATTCTCTTTAAAGTGCCCAAAGATGTCCCAGGCCTGATACATTCCTAGGTGTATACTAAAAAAACAAAAAAAACAAAATTGCCGTGCGCCATTAAAGTGTTCAGGTTTTGCTTGAAGAAAAAGTGGCAACCTTAACCCTAAGTAACAGCTAAGTGTCTCTTAGCAACCTCCTTAGAAACATTCTGAGAGTTTTCCAGTCAGGCTTCATGAAGTGCATAATGGCCTACACCTATAGCAAGGTTGCTAAGGACATTGCTAAGAGAGACCTAGCTAGGGTACCACCTTTTCTTCAAGCCAAACACAAACACTTTAGCGGCCTGGGACACCTTTGTGTGCCCCAAGGAGAGTAGTAATGCGGCGCGCATAGCGTTCCGCAGTGAGTGGGGCCAGATTGCTCTTGCTGACATGACTCTGCCCTCCAGTGATGCCTAACCTGCCCCCCCAGAGGACCGCCCACAGCTCCCAGCTGGCAACAGATTTCTGTGTAACTATCTTGGTTACTTGGTGAGCCACAACCTGGTCTGAATATTGTGTCCGGGTTTCAGTCCGCCTGAAACCCAGACACATGAACCAAAACCCGGACTGTCCCGGTGAATCCTGAACAGGTGGCAACCCTAGACCTAGCTGATACTGTTTACCTCCACTATCACAAGCCGGGGATTTCAAATGTCAAGGCAGTTTTTTGATAAGGGAGAACTCTGCCTTTAACCACTTCCCGACCAGCCGCTGTAGTTGTACTGCGGCAGGCTGGCTCTTCTGGGCGAATCGCCACCATTGTACGTTGGGCTCCTACACAGTGATCTGTGGGCGCGTGCGCATGCCCATTCGCTAGCAGGGGAGCCAATTAGCGGGTCCGGCAGGGCCGAACACATATTAATTACACGGGTTCTGTGGCTGATTGAGGTGGTAATTAAACTCACTTGGTGCCTTATCTGGATTAAATTAGCCTCAGAACCCGTGTAATTCATATGTGTTCGGGTTTAAAGGGATGAGGTGGCAACCCTATCCGGTGGACTCGATGTCCGCCCTCCAGCGCGCGATCGCTCCACAGGGAAGCAGAACGGGGATCTGCCAGTGTAAACAAACAGATCCCCGTTCTGTCAGGGGAGTAGAGTGAGATTGTTTGTTCTTCAGGAACAGCGATCTCTTTCCTCCTCCAGTCAGTCCACTCCCCCCCCCACAATTAGAAAGCACATTTTACCCCTTGATCACCCCTGCTGTTAACCCCTTCCCTGCCAGTGTCATTTACACAGTAATCAGTGCATTTTTATAGCTCTGATCGTGGTGACGTCAGTACGTCGCTCCTCCTCCCTACGTGTTTCCTCACTAACAGGACGTCGTCACGGGGCCACGACATCACGACATCTTGTTAGTGACAAAACGCGTTGGGAGGTGGAGCGGCGTACTGACGTCCCCGCTTTGCGCTGTAGTCCCGGAAGCTACGGGCTTATTTGAGGCCGGCCGGCTCGATTCCTTTAGATGCTGTTTTTTATCTACCTCACTGTAAGTGCGCATGTCTTTCTTTTTTAATGGAATAAATGTTAGAGGTTTTTTACATTATTGCGAGCCTTTATTATTTTATGTGGATTCTGCTGCTGGGTTCGATCCGATTTTGTGTGGGGACCATCACTATTGGGATTAAAGAGTCCGGTACACTTCTTAATGATCCCGGGCTGGGGTAACAGTCATCTGCTGATTGCGGTCCCCTGTAATTAAGGGACCAATATCATCTGGTAAGCGGCAGTGTCTGCTGTGGTGGAGGCACTTCTACTTTGGTCACATTTCCTTGGGGTGTTTTCATTCTCATCACCTTTGAAGAAATTATCACTGATCATCAATTCATGGACTTTTTTATTTATTAACCCTGTCTTGGGTCACTATTTTTTGGACTTCAGTCACTCATTGTTCATACATGTTAATATTCATATTTATGTTTTGATCATTTATTATTCAGTAATGTAGTTTTTATGGTTTGAGTTCACCTTCACTTCATTTTCTGATCATTTGATTATCTGTTACGGGTTCTCAGATATCTAGACATTTACCGCTAGCGAGTGCATCCATACGGGGTGGAATCGTGTTTTCACATTGTCACGGTCTCACCTGTTGTGGCGCACTGGCTTATGTCGTTGTGAGCACATGATATACTGCCTCAGAGGTCAATCAGTTTAGTGCAACTCTCTTTGGTTTTGATATGTCATTCGGTAAGTTTGAGATCCGTGAGGAGATCGGGAGGGGGGGTTGTGAGTTTAGGTCGGAGTGGACATTGATAATTCCGGTGTTCTATCAGATCAGCGAACGGAAGAGACATCCCGTCAGCTGCGCATGCGTTCCTCCACCGCTACCAGGCTTGCTAATCTGACAGAACATCTGCAGTCAGAAGGCGGGAGCGGACATTTTACTACACCCAGTTACATCTTGAACCCTAGTTCCACGGCTACCAGGCTTGCTAATCTGACAGAACACCTGAAGTCAGAAGGCGGGAGCGGACATCTTACTACACCCAGTTACGTCTTGAACCCTAGTTCCACCACTACCAGGCTTCCTAATCTGACAGAACGCCTGCAGTCAGAAGGCAGCAGCGGAAATCATACTGCACCCAGTTACATCTTGAACCTTAGTTCCACCGCTACCAGGCTTGCTAATCTGACAGTACACCTGCAGTCAGAAGGCGGCAGCGGACATCTTACTACACCCAGTTAGGTCTTGAACCCTAGTTTCACCGCTACCAGGCTGGCTAATCTGACAGAACGCCTGCAGTCAGAAGGCGGCACCGGACATCTTACTACACCCAGTTACGTCTTGAACCTTAGTTCCACCGCTACCAGGCTTGCTAATCTGACAGAACACCTGAAGTCAGAAGGCGGGAGCGGACATCTTACTACACCCAGTTACGTCTTGAACCCTAGTTTCACCGCTACCAGGCTTGCTAATCTAACAGAACGCCTGCAGTCAGAAGGCGGCAGCGGACATCTTACTACACCCAGTTACGTCTTGAACCCTAGTTTCACCGCTACCAGGCTTGCTAATCTGACAGTACGCCTGCAGTCAGAAGGCGGCACCGGACATCTTACTACACCCAGTTACGTCTTGAACCTTAGTTCCACCGCTACCAGGCTTGCTAATCTGACAGAACACCTGAAGTCAGAAGGCGGGAGCGGACATCTTACTACACCCAGTTACGTCTTGAACCCTAGTTTCACCGCTACCAGGCTGGCTAATCTGACAGAACGCCTGCAGTCAGAAGGCGGCAGCGGACATCTTACTACACCCAGTTACATCTTGAATTTCAGAGTAACGTTAACAATAAAGTGAGCGTATATAAATAAATATAGTATATATGCTCACTTTATTGCTAAAATGACTCAGAAATTTGAGCCGTAGCTGGGTGTAGTAAGATGTCCGCTGCTCTGTCAGATTAGCGAACCTGTGGAACGCACGCACAGCTGACAGAACGTCACTTCCGTTTCGCTAATCTGATAGAACCCTGGATAGGGTTGCCACCTCATCCCTTTAAACCCGAACACATATGAATTACACGGGTTCTGTGGCTGATTACGGTGGTAATTAAACTCACTTGGTGCCTTCTCTGCATTCAATTAGCCTCAGAACCCGTGTAATTCATATGTGTTCGGGTTTAAAGGGATGAGGTGACAACCCTAACTCCTGGACCATCACCGTAAGTTTAGGGGCTGTGCCCTGTACCTACAGATAAGCCTTATTACAGGTTTACTTGTAGGTACAAGATGAAAAAGCGGCTTTACTACCACTTTAAGGAAGCCATTTCTGGACTCCATGTTAGGGTTGCCACCTCATCCCTTTAAACCCGAACACCTATGAATTACACGGGTTCTGAGGCTAATTTAATGCAGATAAGGCACCTCACATAAGTGCATTTAATTACCATTTTATTCAGCCTCAGAACCCGTGTAATTCATACATGTTCAGGTTTAAAGGGATGAGGTGGCAACCCTACTCCATGTTGTAGTATGTAGTAGGGCAGGGACAAGTTTTATGTATGTTTATTATTTTTGGGAGGTTTAGGTAAGGGTGTAGTTCTTATTTAACTCGCACAGCCTGGCAATTAACTTTTTTTAAAAAAAATTTCCAAAAAGAGGCCAGCGGCCATTTTGCGGTCTCCCACTTTTAGCCGCGCACGCCGGTCTCCGGCAAGATGGCCGGCCCCTCCCGCCCTCTCCTTTCCTGGAGTTGCCATGGAGGCCGCGCTTAGACGTCACTAGTGGGAAGAGGCGCCTTCCTCGGGCCAATCAGCGCTCCCGCCGGTCGGTCACGTGCCCCCTCCGCCCTTTCTCCACCACCCCCCCCCCCTGTCTTCCCCCTCGGCGCTCTCCGATGACGCGCACGCCCGCCCTCGCTCGCAGTCATTGTGGAAGATGGCGGCGGTGTGAGCGCGCCCTCCCCCGCACCCAGCGCCAGCAACATGAAGCGGCAGAGCGAGCGGGGGGAGTCGAGCCCCGGCCGCGCCAAGAGGGCCCGGGAGAGGCGGGAGGAGGCCCACAAGAGTTCGGGGAGGAGGGAGAGGGCCGGCCAGGCCTCGTCACCACGCCGGGCCCGGGACCCGCCACCCCCGAGGCCGCTGCTGCTCCCGGACAGCCCCGAGTACAAGACTTTGCTGGTCAGTAACCTGGGCTCGGCCCTCCCCGAGCCCCTCCTGGAGGACTGGCTGTTCCGGCACTTCCAGCGCTTCGGGGACATCAGCGTCAAGTTGTCGCACACGCCGGACCTGGGCCGGGTGGCCTACATCAACTTCCGCCGGCCCGCGGACGCCCGCCAGGCCCGGCACGCCAAGCTGCGCCCGCTGCTCTACGACCGGCCGCTGAGGGTGGAGCCCGTCTTCACGCAGCAGAGCGTCCGCCGCCCCGAGCCCAGCCCCCTGCCGCTGACCGCGCTGCCCACCTCGCCCCGCCACCTGCTGCTGCCCCCCGCCTCCTCGGCGGACACCTACTACAAACTTTACGAGGAGCGGGTGAGGGGCGGAGGCAGCGGAGGAGGAGGAGCCAACTACCGCCTCCCCAGCGCGGCGGCGGCCGCCGCCAGCAGCGCGGCCAATGACGACGAGCAGCTGGCCCCCGAGGACGACCACCGGGCCACCCGCAACCTCTTCATCGGTAACCTGGACCACGCGGTGACGGAGGCGGACCTGCGGCGGGCCTTCGACAAGTACGGCCCCATCGAGGAGGTGGTGATCAAGCGGCCGGCCCGCAACCAGGGCGCCGCCTACGCCTTCCTGAAGTTCCAGAACCTGGACATGGCTCACCGGGCCAAGCTGGCCATGAGCGGCCGCCTGCTGGGCCGCAACTACATGAAGATCGGCTACGGCAAGCCCAACCCAAGCACCCGGCTGTGGGTGGGCGGACTGGGGCCCAGCACCTCCATCGCTGCCCTGGCCCGGGAGTTCGACCGCTTCGGCAGCATCCGCACGGTGGACTACGTCAAGGGCGACAGCTTCGCCTACATCCAGTACGAGAGCCTGGACGCCGCCCAAGCGGCCTGCACCCAGATGAGGGGCTTCCAGCTCGGGGACCGGCGGCTGCGCGTGGACTTTGCCAAGGTGACGCCGGAGGAGGCCGCCGCCGCCGCGTCCCGCTACGCCCCGCTCCAGGCCGCCCCTTACCCGCTCCCCCTCTCCTACGAACTGCTCCAGTCCGAGGTCTACGGCCGCCACCGCGCGGTGCTGGAGCCCGACCTGCGGGTGAGGGACAGGACTCCCCCGCACCTCCTGTACTCCGACCGGGAGAGGCCCTTCGTGGAGGCGGGCTGGCTGAACTCTGAAAAGCGCAGCGCCGCCCGGGTCGCCCGCAGCCGCAGCGGGGACCGCGGAGGAGGAGGAGGAGGCGGCAACAGCAGCAGCTCAAAGAACCGAGAGGAGAGGCGGCGACGACGCAGCTTGTCCGGGGATAGAGGCCGCAGGGTGGAGCGCAGCCCCGACCGCCCCAGGAGGGAACCCGTTGAGAGGGAGGTCAGCTCCACCCCTTCCCCGCAACACAACCACCGCCCCCCACCTCCAGACAAGCCCCGCCCACCCACCCCCGAGCCACCCCAACCCAGGAGAAACCACCACCCCCGCCCTCCCGAGCCCCCGGCGGAAAGAGTGTCCCCGGGGGTGGAGAAGGGACGGACGCTGCCGCCCGTCTGGTGCGGTCACCTGGTACTGAAAAACAGCTGTTTCCCCACCTACATTCACTTCCTGGAAGGCGACCGCGACGTGCCCAGCGCCCTGCTGAGGGACCGCTCCGTGCCCGGAGGGGGCAGCCTGACTCAGCTCAAAATCGCCCAGCGGCTGCGGCTGGACCAGCCCAAACTGGAGGAGGTGACCCGCCGCGTCAGGCAGGGGGGCGCCCCCGGGGGCTTCGCAGTACTGGTGGCCATCCAGGCCCCGCAGAACGAGGGGGTGCTCCCCGAGGAGCCCAGCCTACAGCGGCGCCTGCTCAGGAACCTGGTCTCCTACCTAAAACAAAAGCAGGCGGCCGGAGTCATCAGCCTGCCCGTGGGCGGCAGCGGCAAGGGCAGAGACCCCACCGGCATGTTGTACGCTTTCCCCCCCAGTGACTTTCACCAGTTGTACCAGCAGAGCGCCCAGCGGGTGGTGGGCAAGCTAGAAGAGAACATGATTATTGTGCTGGTAAAAGATAACGCCTGATGATCCTGCTATAGACTGCCTCCTACCCAGTCTGTCCTTCTCTTAGAGTTGTATCTGAGCAGTGTGCTTCGCTGCTGTACCCAACCCCCCCCCCCCCGGAGGGGCCCCTGGCTCTGCTCACATAGGGCCACACTGTCACTGGTGACCCCTGTAAAGAACAGTTTGTATCTTCCTGTCCTCCGATCTTTGCTACAAAGTTGTCTCCAGCATCTGGTCTCCCCTACTCAGTGCTTTTGGTTCAGTCCACCGGCCCCTAAATCATTCGCCTGCAATGACCTCGGGGCTGGCCGACCAGCTACAGCACTTGAATCTTTAGCATCAGACATCCTTTTCAGATGTGTTGGGTGCCTGATCCCCCCCCCCCCCCCAGTGATGTGGTTCAGTCCGCCAGCTCCTGAATCACTACTTCTCCTGTGACCTGGGGGGGACCACAAAGAGCTAGAAGAGTTTTTCTCCCCCTCTGAGCGCTGTGGTACACTCCACAGGCTCCTAAATTTTACTAGTAGTGATGTAGGGGCTGGTGGATGTAGCTGCAGCACCTTGGCACTTCCTTATCAAATGCTTAGACCTCCTTGCTGAGCGATGTGTGGTTCAATCCACCAGCCCCCCCAAAATCGCTCGCCTGCAGTGATCTCGGGGGGGCCAGTGGATGAGGAACCACAGAGGGCTATGGCACTAGAAGAGTCCTAAGCATCACTATACTGTATCATCCAGGTGTGACAGGTGCCTGGTTCCCCCCTCTGAGCGCATTGGTTTGATCCACCAGCCCTACTGATGTGTAGTGGTGGGCAGATCGAACCAACGCGCTGAGAGGGGGGGGGGCAGGCACCTGTCGCACCTGGATGATACAGTATAGTGATGTTGGGGTTTGCAGAGGGAAAACTAGTAGAGTCTGAGTGCCGTAGCTCTATAAAGCTGGCCATACACTATACAATTTTCTTGTGATTTACCTTAAACTATGTAGTGCAAAGGGGTCTGCCTGACTCCTACACAAGTGTTTTTAGGTCTGACCTCCTATTATATGGTTTTTGGTAAATCTCAAAAGGAAAATGTTGTATAATGTATGGCCAGCCCAAGGTTTGACCATACACTATACAATCAGATTGTTTAGATCTACCATGTAGTACAGGGGCCCGACTGATGTGATTTTATATATGTATTGAATGGTTTGTTTAGGTTTGTCATCCAATTATGTAATTTTTTTTTTTTTTTTTGGTAAATTGTACAATCAGATTGTATAGTATACGGTCAGTCCCGTGCTGGCCATACGCTCAACCTGCGGCCCCCCTCCAGCTGTTGCAGAACTACAAGTCCCATCATGCCTCTGCCTGAGGGAGTCGTGCTTGTACCTGCCAGTCTTGCAATGCCTCATGGGACTTGTAGTTCCACAACAGCTGGAGGGCTTCAGGCTGAGCACCCCGTGAATCCGATTGTACAATCCCTTTTGGATCTACCACCAAGTATGTAGTATAAGGGCATTTGTATAGAAATCGTGAACTGTATAGGTTGTCCCTCTCATTTAAAATTTACCAAAATTATGTAATATGAGGGCCAAACCTACACAGTTCACAATTTCTGTGCAGATGCCCTTCTACTACATACTTGATGGTAGATCCTGTAGGAGATTGTACAATCTATCTTTTTTTGATCTACCTTAAAGCATGTATTATAAGGGCATTTTGTCTAGACATTGATTGGATTGTATAGGCTTTTCCTTCAAAGTTTTGGTTCAAAATTGTAACTGAAATTGCAATGTGTGTGGCCAGACTAAGGCTGGCTATGCAATCTGATGGGTACAATCTCGTTTTTCGATTTACCACCAAGTATGTATTATAAGGGCATTTGCATAGAAACTGGTTGGATTGTATAGGTTTGACCTCATGTCGTTTTTGGTAAATGTAAATGAGATTGTATAATCAGATTGCAGAATACATGGCCTGTCTTATGCTATACAATCCTGATTGTACGATCCTCCTTTTCGATCTGTCATCAGCTATGTGTTATCAGGGCCTGTACGTTTTTTTGCATAGAAATGGATTGGATTGTATAGGTTTGTCCTCGTATTACATAAATGTTGGTAAATTTTAAATGACCGTTGTACAATCCTCTTTGTGATCTACCGTCAAGTATGTATTAGAAGCGCATTTGCATAAAAAAAATGATTGAATTTGTAGAATTTTGTCCTGATAGTTTTGGTAAATGTAAATCGGATTGTACTGTGTATGGCCAGACGAAGGCTGACTGTACAATCCGATTGCATAGTCTCCTTTTTTGGATCTACCATCAAGTATGTTTTAGAAGGGCATTTGCACAGGTTTGACCTCCATAGATTTTGGTAACTGTACGTGAGATCGTACAATCAGATTGCATAGTCAGCCCTAAGCCTAGCCATACACGCTGCAATACGATTGTGCAATATCATGTACATTTACCAAAATCGGATTGCGGCGTGTGTGGCCAGGCTTGGGGCTGACTATGCAATCTGTCGCCTTTTTAGATCTACCATCAACTCTCTAGTACAAGTTCTGATTTTAGTTCTATTTTGAATGGCTTTGTATTTTTTTCTTTTTTTGGTTTGTCCTATATCGGTGAATCTAAAGCAGATTGTACGGTCAGCCTGGGGCTGGCCATACACTATACAGCCAGATTGTACAATCAGATTGCAGTGTGTATGGCCAGGCTAAAGCTGACTATGCAATCTGATTTTTGTACAGTCTCCTCTTTAGATCTACCATCAGCTCTGTAATATAAGGGGCCTGTGCAATTTGCATCGAAATTGGTTGAATTGTATCGGTTTGACCTCTCCATAGTTTTGTTAAATGTAAAATGAGATTGTACAATCGGATTGCAGGGTGTATGGCCAGGCTAAGCCTAACTATGCAATCTGATTGTACCATCTTTTTTTTTTTTTTTTTTTTTTGGATCTACCACTGTAGTATAAGGGCCCGATTTCCATTTTATGTCGAGTGGCTTGTTTTAGGCTTGTCCCCCTCTTACATGGTTTATGGTAAATCTAAAGGCGATTGTACAGTCAGGCTTGGGCTGGCCATACACTGCTATACAGCCCGATTGTACAATCAGATTGCAGGTTGTATGGCCAGGATGAGGCCGACTATGCGATCTGTGCAATCGCCTTTTTAGATCTCCGTAGTATAAAGGCCTGATTTTCGGTTCTACATCGAATGGCTTGTTTTAGGTTTGTCTAGAGCTGCACGATTAATCGTTAAGAATCATTATCGCGTTTTTTTTGTCGCCCCCCCCCCCCCCCCCGTTGCGATCTTTACAAAGTATTTCCCGATTCTTTCTATGCAGAGAATTCTCTTTGCTCTGCCTTCAAAAAAAAGGAAAAAAAAAAATAAAAAAACGGGCAGTCTGTCAAGAATCATAACATCAAGTGGAACTTAAGTATAAACATTGTAACGATTTCTCCTTTTAGATTAAAGGGGAAGTTTAACCACTTAAAACACTAAACCTTCTTCTGACATTTCTTGTTTTCAAGTTAAAAACAACCACCATTTTATTCTCTAGGGTGTCTACTAAAAAGAAAAAAAGAAAAAAAATTATATATTTAATATATATATATATATATATATATATATATATATATATATATATATATATATATATATATATATATAAAATTTTTTTTTTTTTTTTTTGTAGAGACCTTAGAGAATAAAATAGGTGGTTGTTGCAATATTTTATGTCGCATTGTATTCGCGCAGCAGTCGTTCAGATGCAATTTTTTAGGAAAAAAATTACACTTTAATGAATTAAAAAAAAGTCCAGTAAGCCCAATATTTTTTGTATAATGTGAAAGATTTTACACCGTGAGAATCGTGATCTTTTTTTTTAAAAAAAAATCGTGATTCTCATTTTTGCCCAGAATCGTGCAGCTCTAGGTTTGTCCTTCTATTACATAGTTTATGGTAACACTAAAGGAGATTGTACAGTCATCCTTGGGCTTGGCCATACATTGCACAAATTTTTAATTTTTTTTAAAATTTTTAGCTTTACCAAAACTGTATAATATGAGGTCAGACCTAAACGCTTTCAATTTGTATGCAATCAAGCCGGCCCTCGTATTGCATAGATCGGGGGGGGGGGGGGGGGGTCAAACTGGCGGCCCTCCAGCTGTTGCGAAACTACAAGTCCCATCATCCCTCGGCCTGTGGGAGGGAGTCAGGCTCGTGACTGTCAGCCTTGCAATGCCTCCTGGGACTTGTAGTTTCGCAACAGCTGGAGGGCCACCAGTTTAGACCCCTGACATAGAGGAAGGCGATTGGAAAAGGAAAATTGTATGTATGGCCAGCCTAGGGATCTCTATGCAATCTGATTGTACAATCTTCTTTTGGATCTACCTCCTGTAGTACAAGGGGGCTGATTTTGGCTCTATACCGAATGGCTTTGTTTTAGGTTTATCCTTCTATTACATAGTTTATGGTAAATCTAAAGGAAGATTGTACAGTCAGCCATATATTATACGATTTTTTTATTTATTTTTTTTTTCCTTCAGATTTTCCCAAACCAAAGAATAGGAGGTCAGACCTGAACTCTTTCAACTTGTATGCAATCCCAGCAGGCCTTGTATTACATAGTTGATGGTAAATCGAAAATTGTATGGCCTGGCCATACACTATACAAGCCCAGATTGGACATCAGATTGCAGTGTGTATGAGCTTGGCTACACATTATATAATGTTCTTGTGCAATTTTCCTTTTTAGATTTACCAAAACCATATAATATGAGGTCAGACCTAAACACTTTCTATCTGTTTGCAATCAAGGCAGGCCCTTGTACTACATGGTTGACGGTATATCTGGAAGAAATTGAAAAAAAAAAAAAAAAAAAGTTGTATAATGTGTAGACAGGCTGACTATGCCATCTGATTGTACAATCTCCTTTTTGGACCTGTGGTATAAGGGCCTGATTTGGGATCTTGTTTTAGTCTTGTCATCGTATTACAAAGTTTATGGTAGATTCAAACGAGATTGTACAGTCAGCCTTGGGCTGGCCATACACTGTACAGCTCGATTGTACAATCAGATTGAAGTGTGTATATAGCTAGCCGTAAGGCTGACTATACAATCTGATTGTACAAGTGTCTGATTTGTTTGGTTCTATATTCAATGGCTTGTTTTAGGTTGTGCTTCTATTACATAGTATATGGTAAATCTTAAAGGAGATGGTTCAGTCGGCCTCGACGGGCCATACACTATACAGCCTGATTGTACGATCAGATTGCAGTGTGAATTGCCGGGCCTAGGGCTGACTACGCAATCTGATTGTAATATCACCTTTTTCGATCTACGGTCAACTAGATTTCTGGTTTTTATATCGAATGGCTTGTTTTAGGCTTGTCCTCCTATTACATAGTTTATGGTATTTCTTAAAGGGAGATTGCAGAGTCATACCGCCAGATTGTACAATCTGGTCATCAGAGACAAGACAGGGATCTGTTCTTTACAGGAAACCTTTTTATTCGGGGGTGGGGGGAGGGTCTCTTATAATTTCGGTGCCCCCAGTGGTGGAGGGGGGGGGTGGGGTACAGCCGGCTCAGCAGTAGGGAGTGTGGTCCCGTAACTTCCTCCACAATCATTTAGTGACAGATCAGGTTCCTTTTCTATGAACACAGCCGAGTCCTCCCAGTCCTTTTGCTGCTGGACAGATATAAAGTGTATTTTTTTTTTTTATTGTTATTTTTCCCCGCCCATCCCCCCCCCCCCCCCCCCCGTCTGGTGTTATCTGGGCCCCCTGACGAGTTCTGCGTTGTGTGTTGGACGGGTGGTAGGGAATAGCTGAACTTTCTTTTTTTATTATTATTATTTTGTCACTGTGTTTTTGCATTCGTGTTTTTTTTTTTTTTTTATAGTTTTTTGCGTGCTTGAGACGTGTCCCGAGTTCCCTGGTAGCGGGGAGGTTTCCCGAGGGTGCCTTATGTTCTAGGTGACGCTGTGGGGGGGGGGGGGGGGGGGGGGTGCCGTCACGTATCTTTGGATGTGTGTGGGAATAGGGGAGGAGAAGCCGAATCCCCGGGTCTTATTAGTTACTCCCTGTTTATAACCTCGGAAATCCTCCGGGGGGAGTTAGACAGCAGCTTGTATCTGTTAATGAAGCTTTATGTTGCACCACGCCCTGAGCATCTGGTGGGGGGGGGGTGGGAGGGGGGGTGGTAATTAGTGTACACTGCAGCTCAAACCCCCCCCTCCCTCCCCACCCCCCCATGGGTCCCGTAGGTGAAAGAGCGTCCTTATTAGCACTGTCCGTCCGGCGTTGCGGGTGATCGGCGGAGGGGAGAGCCGGCCGAAACTCTCTTCACTCTTTTTTTTTAGATAAACAGCGATTTTTTTTTTTTTTTTTTTTTTTTTTTACGTTGTGTACGATGTAGGTCAGGATGCCACGCTGGGACTTGTAGTCCGCCAGTAGCCGGAAAGGGGGGTGGGGGGAGGGGGTTGGAGGCGTTTCCAGACCGGCGCTCTCTGATCTATACATGTATTGATGACACTGGAGGAGAGGGACTCGTAGGGAATCCCGTCTATTTTTTTTGTTTTTTATGCTATAGAGGTTTGTTGTCGCAACAATAATCACAACAGCACTTCCATGGAAATAGAGTGAAATGAGCGAGGGGCCTATTTATAACGATCGGCAAAATAAACAGTTTTTGTTTCTCATTATCTGCCCGGTTTTGATGCTCTTTTTTTGTATTATTATTTATTTTTTTCCCTGATTTTTATGTATTTTGTTATAAAGGTGTCACCCTGGGGGAGGGGAGGTGCGGGAAATAGGAAGTGGTGTCTTCTGATGTTAAAGCTGAACTCCTGTGTGTTCTGCCACTTTAATAGTCCGTCCCAAGCTGGCCCAAAATCTGCTTTTTTTCCATTACTAATTTATAAAAAATTACAAGACTTCCTGTGATTGGTTGGGTTGGAGGTTGTGATGTATCCCACCTGCCTCCCCATGTCAGAGGAAGCCTAGTAGACAATTACAGGAAGCCCTTGTATTTTATGAATGGATGAGTTGGAGATCATGATGTATCCGCCTGCCTCCCCCACCTCAATCGGAGGAAGCCTAGTTATCCATTCATAAAATACAAGACTTCCTGTGATTGGTTGGAGGTGGTGATGTATCCGCCTGCCTCCCCACCTCAGAGGAAGCCTAGTATCTATTAATTATTCATAAAATACAAGGCTTCCTGTGATTGGTTGGAGGTGGTGATGTATCCGCCTGCCTCCCCACCTCAGAGGAAGCCTAGTATCTATTAATTATTCATAAAATACAAGGCTTCCCGTGATTGGTTGGAGGTGGTGATGTATCCGCCTCCCCACCTCAGAGGAAGCCTAGTATCCATTAATCATAAAATACAAGACTTCCTGTGATTGGTTGGGGATCATGATGTATCCGCCTGCTTCCCCACCTCAGAGGAAGCCTAGTAGCCAATCACAGGAAGCCTTGTATTTTATGAATGGGATGAGCTGGAGATCAAGATGTATCCACCTGCCTCCCCACCTCAATTAGAGGAAGCCTAGTATCCATTCATAAAATACAGACTTCCTGTGATTGGTTGGAGATCATTGATGTATCCGCCTGCCTCCCCACCTCAGAGGAAGCCTAGTATCAATTATTCATAAAATACAAGGCTTCCTGTGATTGGTTGGAGGTGGTGATGTACCTACCTCCTCACCTCAATCGGAGGAAGCCTAGTTATCCATTCATAAAATACAAGACTCCTGTGAATGGCTGGGCAGCGCTCCATATAGTTTATATACGGCGCTCGCTGCAGACGTCTCCTTTGGTAAAGAAAAATTAGAATAGTTCACGTGTGGCCAGCTTGGCCCGAAATAACTAGAAGTGGCAGAAAACACGGCGTTCGGCTTTAAAGAAGCAGCTTTTATAAAGATGTGAATGTGACTTTCATCCAACATTCACTGGCGGTGAGTCGATCTCTTGTCACGGCGTTCACCTGCAGTGAATGGCAGAACCACCTGCTGTATAAAGCTACCCCAAAGTTATGAGATTTTTCTATGGAGTGTGGAAGGATTAGACAACCTGTTGGGTTTCATTGCTGTCTGTGTCCTCACCGGGGAGAGTCGCCCGCTCCGTGTCCGTAGTCTCCGGTACATAATGGTGATGGGAGATTAAAAAAAAAAAGTAAACCAAACAGGGAACAGAGGGGCAAATCTTGCAATGGGACACCAATTGTCTAAGGCTAGGTTCACACAAAATCCTGCACATTCCTGCAATGAAAAAAAAAAAGGTGCACCCCCTTTTGCAGGCATGTTGCCTTTTAATGGCGCCCCGAAGGGTCCACAAAGGAGCCGTGTCATTTTTCACTTGTAGGGCAGCCCATTGAAATACATTTGGGGGGGGGGGGGGGGGGGCGCTGCCCTGAATGTGATGTGCAAAAACACAAGCGGGGATTTTCCTGACTTTGTAAGAGATTTCAAATCCCTCCCTGTTGTATTCCGCAGGACAGGAAGTGAAAGCAATCACCCCCCCCCCCCTCCCTCCTCAATTGGGACACAGACTGTGAAAACTTATCTGGATTTCTAAACCATTCCCCGCTCCGACCAAAATGTTTTGTCTTTTCAAATGTATGTAAATCTTAACAAATGAACTTGGTCTGTTTTTGAATATCTCATTGAATGCTTGTTGTTAAATCTGTTCAGTAGGTGCAAAAAAACAAAAAAAGTACCTGTTGATCCTGCCAGAGAGCTGGTTAGATGATAATTTTCTGTGGCTGGTTTATTACCCATATCTGTGACTACAAAGCACCCCCCCCCTATGTTTTGGAGGTGTCTTGTACGCCTGTCTGAGAGTGACACTTCTGCTCCCCTCATAGATGCAGTGAGTTGAGTGTTGTCACCCTAGGACAGGAAGTGTTACTGGCAGGATCACCAATAAAAGGTAAGGGAATGCAGCCATTTACATATCACATTTATGGGGTCGATTTACTAAAACCGGAGCGTGCAAAACCTGGTGCAGTTGGGAGCCAATCGGCTTCCGGGTTTTATCGTCAACACTAACTTGAAACAAGCTGAAGATAGAAGCTGATTGGCTGCCATGCAGAGCTGCACCAGATTCTGAGGGCTCCAGTTTTAGTAAATCTCACCCTCTGAGTTTTTTTCTTCTTTATACTCTTCAAAGTGTAAATTCACCTCCTAATACAAAAAAAATATGAAGGTGAACTAACACCCCCCCACCCTGCCCCCCCCCACCCCCCCGCTGTACTTATCCCCGTGGGTGGTCACCAGTCACTGCCCATATAACTGGTGCAGCAGTTTGGAGATTGGACCAACCCCAACCCCCCCCCCACCCGTCTTTCCTTAGGACTTCCAGGATGGATCAGAGTGATTTCTGATTGCTCAGGTGTTGGCTTGTGGCCACTTTTAATCGGAATCGCTCTGATCTGTCCTGGAAGACGGGGAAGGTGGAGCTCAGATTTCAAACCCCCCCCCCCCCCCTCCCCTGGACCACTGCACACCCCCCGGAGGATAGGTGCGGTGAGGTGAACTTACACTTTAATTCTCCAACCTTGCCTCCTTTGAGGTGATGGTTTAGTCCAGTGATGATGAATCTCGGCACCCCCACATGTTTTGGGAACTACATTTCCCATGATGCTCATACATTCTACCGTGCAGATGAGCATCATGGGAAATGTAGTTCCAAAACATCTGCGGTGCCAAGGTTCCCCATGCAGGTTTAGGCCCACGCAGGGGTGTCAGACTGGCAGCTCCTCCAGCTGTTTGTTGTGGAACTACAAGTCCCATCATTCCTCATCCTGTGGGAGTCATGCTTTGTAACGGTCAGCCTTGCAATGCCTCATGGGACTTGTAGTTCCGCAACAGAGGGAGGGCTACCAGTTTGATAAGCTGCGTCTTTAGGGTGATGCAATTCATTGGTAAATTTTGGGGCTCAAAATGTATTGGTGAATCCCTGTACAGAATATATTTTGCCAAAATATTTCCATCTGTCAGAATGTGGTGAAACGGGTTATAGGAGGATTACAAGAGGAGCTTTTTATAGCTGAATTCTGGGTAAAAAATATAAAATGCTGGTTAATGGAGAATCTCAGCCTAAACCAAACCTAGTCTTTAAATTGCCCCCCCCCCCCCCTTCTAACACCTGTACTAACTAACCTGTGTAAGTAGGAAAGACCTATATAGCGGGTATAGAAAGAATCCCCCCTCCCCCCTCTTCAAATAATTGCATTTGGTTGCTTTGCAACCTGAAATGAAGACACACTGTTTTTGTTTTATCCAGCTGTATTTACTATAATAGCATCCAAAAAAGATAGAACACAACATGTTAGATTAAAAAACAGAATCGCTGAGTTGGAAAAGGGATCACCCCCCTTTGTGTCAGTATTTTGTTGAACCCCGTTTTTGCTTTAATTCCAGCCTTTAGTCTGTTGGGATTTGTCTCCACTAACTTTATACATCTAAACTTTGTAATATTTGCCCCGATCTTCTCTGCAGAACTGCTCAAGTTCATTTCATGGTGAGTGTTTGTGGATGGCAGTCTTCAAAGTCATTCCACAGATTTTCAATGGTGTTTAAGTCTGGGCTCTGACTAGGCCATGCAAGGACATCCCCCGCCTTCTCCTCCAACCACTGGGTGCTCATTGGAGGACATCCCCCGCCTTCTCCTCCAACCACTGTGTGCTCATGTGTGCTCATTGGAGGACATTCCCCGCCTTCTCCTCCACCACTGTGTGCTCATTGGAGGACATTCCCCGCCTTCTCCTCCAACCACTGTGTGCTCATTGGAGGACATCCCCCGCCTTCTCCTCCAACCACTGTGTGATCATTGGAGGACATCCCCCGCCTTCTCCTCCAACCACTGTGTGCTCATTGGAGGACATCCCCCGCCTTCTCCTCCAACCACTGTGTGATCATTGGAGGACATCCCCCCGCCTTCTCCTCCAACCACTGTGTGCTCATTGGAGGACATCCCCCGCCTTCTCCTCCAACCACTGTGTGCTCATTGGAGGACATCCCCCGCCTTCTCCTCCAACCACTGTGTGCTCATTGGAGGACATCCCCCGCCTTCTCCTCCAACCACTGTGTGCTCATTGGAGGACATCCCCCGCCTTCTCCTCCAACCACTGTGTGATCATTGTTGCTGTGTGCTTTGGAACATTGTCATGTTGGAAGGGAAACCTTCTTTCCATTGACAACTTTCTGCCACCAGAGGGCAGCGGATTTTCCCTTAGGAGTTTGATGGTATTTTGCCCCATCCATTTTTCCTTCTATCCTGACAAGTGCTCCAGTCCCTGCTGCAGAGAAACACCCCCATACCAGGATGTTGCCACCCCCCCCCATACCAGGATGTTGCCACCCCCCCATACCAGGATGTTGCCACCCCCCCATACCAGGATGTTGCCACCCCCCCATACCAGGATGTTGCCACCCCCCCATACCAGGATGTTGCCACCCCCCCCATACCAGGATGTTGCCACCCCCCCCCATACCAGGATGTTGCCACCCCCCCATACCAGGATGTTGCCACCCCCCCATACCAGGATGTTGCCACCCCCCCCATACCAGGATGTTGCCGCCCCCCCCATACCAGGATGTTGCCGCCCCCCCCATACCAGGATGTTGCCGCCCCCCCCATACCAGGATGTTGCCGCCCCCCCATACCAGGATGTTGCCGCCCCCCATACCAGGATGTTGCCGCCCCCCATACCAGGATGTTGCCGCCCCCCCATACCAGGATGTTGCCGCCCCCCCCCAATACCAGGATGTTACCGCCCCCCAATACCAGGATGTTGCCCCCCCAATACCAGGATGTTGCCCCCCCAATACCAGGATGTTGCCCCCCCAATACCAGGATGTTGCCCCCCCCAATACCAGGATGTTGCCCCCCCCCAATACCAGGATGTTGCCCCCCCAATACCAGGATGTTGCCCCCCCCCAATACCAGGATGTTACCGCCCCCCCCAATACCAGGATGTTACCGCCCCCCCAATACCAGGATGTTACCGCCCCCCCATGCCAGGATGTTACCGCCCCCCATGCCAGGATGTTGCCCCCCCATACTATGATGTTACCACCCCCCATACCAGGATGTTACCACCACCCCCCCATAACAGGATATTACCACCCCCCCCATACCAGGATGTTA
>JBBDGP010005896.1:0-31702 GCA_037952835.1 Lithobates septentrionalis | reverse complement strand
GTTTGGTGTTGTAAACGAGATGAATTACTTGGTTTATTAGGAGGAATCATTACTATTTGATGATGTTTATTATAACAACAGGGAAGAGCCATGTATGTTAATGAGATTACATTCTCTAATCCATCCCTGTGGCTACATTTAGAATGGATTCCTTAGATATATGAAGCAGGTGTGGGAGTGCCCTGGTTACTATACCAGTTATATTATAAAGATACAATACATCTGAATTAAACATTTATAGGACCTTTAGATGATTGTTATACATTTATAATTACATCTCCACTGTACTTTATTTTGATCTATTTAATTACCCTACGGTGGACGCTGCTTTCGTGATAATGGGCTAAATTGATATTAAAATATTAAAATATGGTTTTTATTTATTTATTTTTTTAAAAATAATTTGTATCATAGATATGGTTATAACGGTTATTTTAAAATTGTTCATATAATCCCACATAAAAAATTAAGCTGTAAAACCAACAATGTTAAAAAAGTTTTTTTAAAATTATATGTTAATCCTACAAATTGTATCTAATGCTGATTTAATAATTGTTTAAAAAGCAATTTAAATCGAACTCGACATTGAGTCCCCCTGGCACCAAGGTGCGCAAAGAATGTATCCATTTGGATTCTTTGCGACTGATGTCTCGGACCAGATGACTCCCTCTCCAGGATGGTTTATGTTTTTCTATGCCCCAAAATTGGAGGTGTGATGGGTCTTTGTTATGTACCAATGAAAAATGTTTGGATACATTATGTTTCGGGAAGCCCGATTTTATGTTTTGTACATGTTCCTTGATGCGTGTTTTCAATGCTCTTTTTGTTCGGCCCACATATTGTAAATTGCAGCTACATTGTAACACATAGACAACTCCTTCTGTGTGGCATCCTATAAAGTCTTTAATGTTGTACCTTTGTCCTGTGCTAGTGGCTGTAAATTCCTGACGCTTCCCCTGGAATTTCTTTGCATGCCGACACGCATAGCAATTGCGACAGGGGTAAAAGCCTTTTCCAGAAAAGAATGTATATTCTGGTTTTAAGGGAGGGTTAATTACTGATTTAACTATTAAATCTCTTATAGTAGGAGCTCTTTTATATATTATGTTGGGTTTCTCTGGTAGTATTTCTTTGAGGTCCTTGTCGTTCTTCAAAATGTGCCAATGCTTTTGGATCACTTTTGCCACATCCTTGTGTTGTGTATTAAAATCCAGTATTATGCTAGGTGCTTCTTGTTGGAATCTTTTTTTAGGGCAGTTTTCAAGCATTTTCTTTCTTTCGATGAGATTCACGTGTTCTATTTGATTTTGTATCCAATGGCCATCATATCCTTTTGTTTTGAATCTCTCTCCCATCAATTGTGCTTGGTTTCGATAGTCTTCTTCTTTGGTACAGTTTCTTCTAAGCCTTGTGAACTGGCCTTTGGGAATGTTATAGAGCCATGGTTTGTAGTGACAGCTGTCTATTGAGAGGTAGCTGTTGGCATCTACATTTTTAAAGTGTGTCTTAGTGGTTATTTTCTGCCCCTCCAAGCTTATATCTAGATCTAGGAAATTTATTTCTTTATCATCAATTTTCCATACCAGGTTTATGTTTCTATCATTCTCGTTTAATTTGTTTAAAAACATTTCCAAATTTTGCTTATCTCCATTCCACACAATCACGACATCATCAATAAATCTTTTATAAAGTGTCAGCTCTGGGGGGGTGTCTGTATATACTGCCTTTTCCTCCCATTGTGCCATGAATGCGTTTGCGACTCCTGGTGCAAATTTTGCACCCATGGCTATTCCTACTTTTTGTTTGAAGTAGGATTGTTCATGCCAAAAATAGTTGCATTTTAGGCAAAAGTCTAGGCATTTCATTATGTACTTTCTTTGCTTGCAGACCAGGGCACTATATTTTCTCAATAGCCATTTGGTTGCAGAAATCGCATCGTGATGTTGCACTATAGTATATAATGATGTGACATCAGCGGTGGCTAGTAGGGTCCTCCCTTCTAATACCGGTACTGTATCTAAAAGCTGCAATATATGCTTTGTATCTTTAAGATACGCTTGGGTTTGCTGGACCGCTGGTTGCATAAAATAGTCAATGTATTGTCCCATTCTTGCTGTTAGGGAATCAATACTGTTGACTATAGGTCTCCCTGGTGGATTTTCTTTGTTCTTATGGATTTTGGGGACTGTGTAGATTATGGGTATTCTACATGCTTCTGGTACTAAATATTTCATTTCTTTCGCATTTAATATATTTTTCCTCATTCCTAGATCCACTATAGCTTCTAGTTGTTTTTTATATTTTTGGGTTGGATTTCCAAGTAGTTTGATATATGTTGTTTCGTCTTCCAATTGTCTATTCAATTCTGTAAGATATTGCTCCTTGGATTGTAGGACTATTGCACCTCCCTTGTCCGCCGGCCTGATTATAATATCTTTCCTCTCTGTGAGACGTTTTATGCCCTTTTTCATATGAATAGGGTCTGTTGTTTTTTTAACTTTTAGAGAGTCTATGTCTTGTAGGACTAGGTTTTTAAAGACTTCTATGTTCTGGTTGTTTGTCATTTGAGGGTTGAACGTTGAGGCATTACGTAGTGTGCTGTGTATTTCTGATTGTGTGGTTATAGTACTTGGGGTATTTGGTTTCCATGAATTGTTCATCATGTATTTCTTAATATTAATTTTTCTAATGTATTTCTGTATTCCAATATACGCGTTGAACTTATTGAGATTATTTGTTGGTGCATGTTTGAGTCCCTTGTCAAGTACTGCCAATTCTTCCGTTGTTATTTCTTTTCCACTTATATTCACTACGTTTTCTCCTACTGGTCTCTTTTTCTTTTGGAGTCTCTTCCCGGATCTTCGTCCTCTCCTCGTTCTGGTGTATTTCTTCTTTGTTCTTCTTGAGGTCTTCTCCTGGGTGAGTGATGAGTTTCTTGTGGCTGTCTCCGAGGGGTGTAATCTCTTCTGTCCCTCTCTAAAAAAGGCCTCTGTGTATGATAATTTTGTTGGTTTCCATAGTAGTAGGGATTTTCGTAATATTGTTCTTGATAATCTCTAATGGGGTCAAATCTGTTATATGTGGGGATTGGGGTCCGTCCATATCCGTCTCTATAGTCATAGTGGGGTGGTGTTCTATTTTCTCTTGGATTTCTCTCATTCTGTTGCCAATTTCTATTTCTAAACGGTTTCTTGAATGGTTTCTTCCCTCTTCTTTTGGGAGTATATTGTCCATATCCATAATTGTTTCTCTGATTGTAATTATTTCTTGGTGTACCTCCATATGTATCTCTTTCATCCTTTCTTCTAGGATTCGAGCCACTGGGGTTAGGTCCATCTCGTTGTGGTCGTGGCGTTTCAATGCGTCTTTCCCTTTCTTCCCATCTTGGTGGATTAAGTGCATGTGTTACTGTTGGATCCTGTATTCTAATTTCTCTTTCCGGTGTGGAATAGGTGGATGTTGGAGGGGCCGGTTCTACTTTACTTTGCCATTTAAAAACTTGATCTGTTTTGTAATCTGTTGTGTCCCTTTGATATTTTTTCTTTTTCCGATTTTGCACTTCCAAATCTTTACTGATTAGATCTTTATTCAGCTGAGTAGCCAATCTTTTGAATTCTGTGGTTTCTTTGAATGGTTCCATTTTCTGCTTGATTTCTTCTATTTGTTGTTCTATTAATGTTGTTTTCTGAGTTTGCGTTCTAGTAGGAATTTTAGACCCTCTATACTTTTATTATTAAAGAACGCAAACCATTCTGCCATCGATTCCTTGTCGGTCAGTCCATCATTGGGTGGTACTTCCCACCTTAATCTTCTGGGGACTATATTTTCTCTAATGTACCTTTCGAATGTATTCGTGTCCCACCATAGGTTAATTTTTTTCTCCATGTAGTGGCCTAGTTTCCTAGTCATGCTTTCTAAATCTGTGTTCCGTGTTTTACTTTGTGGATTGAATACTTCATCTAAATTAACTTTTCTGGTTTCTATATATGTAAAAACATCCATTTTAGCAGCAAAGGTGTTGTGCGTGCACTCTCAAAAATAAATATGTGTAAATGTTTTCCTTCGCGCTAGTGAATGTGACACAATAAATGTGATCCCAATACAATGTGCTGTGTTAAATAGACACTGTGTACAAATGCTAATATTGCCGCAAAATAGAGGTGTTCACACAAAACACTAATAGGATTAAAATATTAAATGAATTTCGCGCAATATTAGTGTAATAAAATCAGACTCTCATGACTACTGACTGGTGAGTTCCTTTTCCAGGCCTAAGGTGGTTGCTGCAATTAATACAAAGGTGTAGGAAACAGCATAGACTAAGAATAATTACACCACCCTGTAACTAGCATATACATAAGTCTGTGACATAGTCTGGTGATAATATACTCATATAATCTTCTATAGTAAACCAATGGTGATCCACATTTAGATAAAATTCATATAGCAATGTACCATCTTCTTAGGTCAATATAAAATCTTCTTAGGTTCTACTAGTAATAAACCGTGCAAATATAAACAAGCGTGATAACTAAAATAGCGTGATAGAAATGTGCAATCTTACATAATAAATCAATAGTTAATAAAACAAATTCTTTAAAAAAGTCCGTTTTGTAAGTGTGCTTGTGTGCAAATCTTGTGGTATAAAGGTGAATCAAATGTAAGTGAGTGAATTTGTAAAGAATCTCAGTGAACAGTTCTTTTAAAATGTTCTTCTGTACTAAAAGATCTTTCTGCTGTGGGTGTCTCCCAATGTGGTCTCACAGAACTCTCACCTTGCATATGTATTGATTAGGCATTCGGTAGTATGTCTTTGTGTGGAAGTGGTGTTCTGACAGCTCTTTCTTTTCTGTGCTATTTCTCCTCCAGCGTTCCTTTCCCTGCAGCTCCGCTCAGTGTTGGGGAGAAAAAATAGGTGGGGGGGAGGAAAAGGAGGCTCCACTAGTGTATTAACTTTTTTAAAAACCAAGGGGTAGCATTTATTTAATATTGCTCTTACATTTAAAATGATAAAAACAGGCAAAGTATGAGAAAGAAAACGATCTGGCGTTCTCAGCGCCCTCTCACTTGTGCTTCAGATACTGTGTGTCACTCCAGCCAATCCCTACGCGTTACGACACGGTCACATGTCTTCATCTGGGGATGTGATTAGCTGTTCTGTGTATGCTTATATGTGCTAATACCGGAAATTGCGAGGCCGCCATTTTACTTGTGGTCAATGTAATTTAAGTTCGGCGGCCATTTTTCGTTAGTTTAATCCTATTAGTGTTTTGTGTGAACACCTCTATTTTGCGGCAATATTAGCATTTGTACACAGTGTCTATTTAACACAGCACATTGTATTGGGATCACATTTATTGTGTCACATTCACTAGCGCGAAGGAAAACATTTACACATATTTATTTTTGAGAGTGCACGCACAACACCTTTGCTGCTAAAATGGATGTTTTTACATATATAGAAACCAGAAAAGTTAATTTAGATGAAGTATTCAATCCACAAAGTAAAACACGGAACACAGATTTAGAAAGCATGACTAGGAAACTAGGCCACTACATGGAGAAAAAAATTAACCTATGGTGGGACACGAATACATTCGAAAGGTACATTAGAGAAAATATAGTCCCCAGAAGATTAAGGTGGGAAGTACCACCCAATGATGGACTGACCGACAAGGAATCGATGGCAGAATGGTTTGCGTTCTTTAATAATAAAAGTATAGAGGGTCTAAAATTCCTACTAGAACGCAAACTCAGAAAAACAACATTAATAGAACAACAAATAGAAGAAATCAAGCAGAAAATGGAACCATTCAAAGAAACCACAGAATTCAAAAGATTGGCTACTCAGCTGAATAAAGATCTAATCAGTAAAGATTTGGAAGTGCAAAATCGGAAAAAGAAAAAATATCAAAGGGACACAACAGATTACAAAACAGATCAAGTTTTTAAATGGCAAAGTAAAGTAGAACCGGCCCCTCCAACATCCACCTATTCCACACCGGAAAGAGAAATTAGAATACAGGATCCAACAGTAACACATGCACTTAATCCACCAAGATGGGAAGAAAGGGAAAGACGCATTGAAACGCCACGACCACAACGAGATGGACCTAACCCCAGTGGCTCGAATCCTAGAAGAAAGGATGAAAGAGATACATATGGAGGTACACCAAGAAATAATTACAATCAGAGAAACAATTATGGATATGGACAATATACTCCCAAAAGAAGAGGGAAGAAACCATTCAAGAAACCGTTTAGAAATAGAAATTGGCAACAGAATGAGAGAAATCCAAGAGAAAATAGAACACCACCCCACTATGACTATAGAGACGGATATGGACGGACCCCAATCCCCACATATAACAGATTTGACCCCATTAGAGATTATCAAGAACAATATTACGAAAATCCCTACTACTATGGAAACCAACAAAATTATCATACACAGAGGCCTTTTTTAGAGAGGGACAGAAGAGATTACACCCCTCGGAGACAGCCACAAGAAACTCATCACTCACCCAGGAGAAGACCTCAAGAAGAACAAAGAAGAAATACACCAGAACGAGGAGAGGACGAAGATCCGGGAAGAGACTCCAAAAGAAAAAGAGACCAGTAGGAGAAAACGTAGTGAATATAAGTGGAAAAGAAATAACAACGGAAGAATTGGCAGTACTTGACAAGGGACTCAAACATGCACCAACAAATAATCTCAATAAGTTCAACGCGTATATTGGAATACAGAAATACATTAGAAAAATTAATATTAAGAAATACATGATGAACAATTCATGGAAACCAAATACCCCAAGTACTATAACCACACAATCAGAAATACACAGCACACTACGTAATGCCTCAACGTTCAACCCTCAAATGACAAACAACCAGAACATAGAAGTCTTTAAAAACCTAGTCCTACAAGACATAGACTCTCTAAAAGTTAAAAAAACAACAGACCCTATTCATATGAAAAAGGGCATAAAACGTCTCACAGAGAGGAAAGATATTATAATCAGGCCGGCGGACAAGGGAGGTGCAATAGTCCTACAATCCAAGGAGCAATATCTTACAGAATTGAATAGACAATTGGAAGACGAAACAACATATATCAAACTACTTGGAAATCCAACCCAAAAATATAAAAAACAACTAGAAGCTATAGTGGATCTAGGAATGAGGAAAAATATATTAAATGCGAAAGAAATGAAATATTTAGTACCAGAAGCATGTAGAATACCCATAATCTACACAGTCCCCAAAATCCATAAGAACAAAGAAAATCCACCAGGGAGACCTATAGTCAACAGTATTGATTCCCTAACAGCAAGAATGGGACAATACATTGACTATTTTATGCAACCAGCGGTCCAGCAAACCCAAGCGTATCTTAAAGATACAAAGCATATATTGCAGCTTTTAGATACAGTACCGGTATTAGAAGGGAGGACCCTACTAGCCACCGCTGATGTCACATCATTATATACTATAGTGCAACATCACGATGCGATTTCTGCAACCAAATGGCTATTGAGAAAATATAGTGCCCTGGTCTGCAAGCAAAGAAAGTACATAATGAAATGCCTAGACTTTTGCCTAAAATGCAACTATTTTTGGCATGAACAATCCTACTTCAAACAAAAAGTAGGAATAGCCATGGGTGCAAAATTTGCACCAGGAGTCGCAAACGCATTCATGGCACAATGGGAGGAAAAGGCAGTATATACAGACACCCCCCCAGAGCTGACACTTTATAAAAGATTTATTGATGATGTCGTGATTGTGTGGAATGGAGATAAGCAAAATTTGGAAATGTTTTTAAACAAATTAAACGAGAATGATAGAAACATAAACCTGGTATGGAAAATTGATGATAAAGAAATAAATTTCCTAGATCTAGATATAAGCTTGGAGGGGCAGAAAATAACCACTAAGACACACTTTAAAAATGTAGATGCCAACAGCTACCTCTCAATAGACAGCTGTCACTACAAACCATGGCTCTATAACATTCCCAAAGGCCAGTTCACAAGGCTTAGAAGAAACTGTACCAAAGAAGAAGACTATCGAAACCAAGCACAATTGATGGGAGAGAGATTCAAAACAAAAGGATATGATGGCCATTGGATACAAAATCAAATAGAACACGTGAATCTCATCGAAAGAAAGAAAATGCTTGAAAACTGCCCTAAAAAAAGATTCCAACAAGAAGCACCTAGCATAATACTGGATTTTAATACACAACACAAGGATGTGGCAAAAGTGATCCAAAAGCATTGGCACATTTTGAAGAACGACAAGGACCTCAAAGAAATACTACCAGAGAAACCCAACATAATATATAAAAGAGCTCCTACTATAAGAGATTTAATAGTTAAATCAGTAATTAACCCTCCCTTAAAACCAGAATATACATTCTTTTCTGGAAAAGGCTTTTACCCCTGTCGCAATTGCTATGCGTGTCGGCATGCAAAGAAATTCCAGGGGAAGCGTCAGGAATTTACAGCCACTAGCACAGGACAAAGGTACAACATTAAAGACTTTATAGGATGCCACACAGAAGGAGTTGTCTATGTGTTACAATGTAGCTGCAATTTACAATATGTGGGCCGAACAAAAAGAGCATTGAAAACACGCATCAAGGAACATGTACAAAACATAAAATCGGGCTTCCCGAAACATAATGTATCCAAACATTTTTCATTGGTACATAACAAAGACCCATCACACCTCCAATTTTGGGGCATAGAAAAACATAAACCATCCTGGAGAGGGAGTCATCTGGTCCGAGACATCAGTCGCAAAGAATCCAAATGGATACATTCTTTGCGCACCTTGGTGCCAGGGGGACTCAATGTCGAGTTCGATTTAAATTGCTTTTTAAACAATTATTAAATCAGCATTAGATACAATTTGTAGGATTAACATATAATTTTAAAAAAAACTTTTTTAACATTGTTGGTTTTACAGCTTAATTTTTTATGTGGGATTATATGAACAATTTTAAAATAACCGTTATAACCATATCTATGATACAAATTATTTTTAAAAAAATAAATAAATAAAAACCATATTTTAATATTTTAATATCAATTTAGCCCATTATCACGAAAGCAGCGTCCACCGTAGGGTAATTAAATAGATCAAAATAAAGTACAGTGGAGATGTAATTATAAATGTATAACAATCATCTAAAGGTCCTATAAATGTTTAATTCAGATGTATTGTATCTTTTTAATATAACTGGTATAGTAACCAGGGCACTCCCACACCTGCTTCATATATCTAAGGAATCCATTCTAAATGTAGCCACAGGGATGGATTAGAGAATGTAATCTCATTAACATACATGGCTCTTCCCTGTTGTTATAATAAACATCATCAAATAGTAATGATTCCTCCTAATAAACTAAGTAATTCATCTCGTTTACAACACCAAACGGCAGTAATAATCTCTATTATGAAAGAATACAACCAAAAATATGGCCGCGCACATGAAGGCGTCAATCCCTAGAGGAAGAGCCTACCTAAAAACTAACGAAAAATGGCCGCCGAACTTAAATTACATTGACCACAAGTAAAATGGCGGCCTCGCAATTTCCGGTATTAGCACATATAAGCATACACAGAACAGCTAATCACATCCCCAGATGAAGACATGTGACCGTGTCGTAACGCGTAGGGATTGGCTGGAGTGACACACAGTATCTGAAGCACAAGTGAGAGGGCGCTGAGAACGCCAGATCGTTTTCTTTCTCATACTTTGCCTGTTTTTATCATTTTAAATGTAAGAGCAATATTAAATAAATGCTACCCCTTGGTTTTTAAAAAAGTTAATACACTAGTGGAGCCTCCTTTTCCTCCCCCCCACCTATTTTTTCTCCCCAACACTGAGCGGAGCTGCAGGGAAAGGAACGCTGGAGGAGAAATAGCACAGAAAAGAAAGAGCTGTCAGAACACCACTTCCACACAAAGACATACTACCGAATGCCTAATCAATACATATGCAAGGTGAGAGTTCTGTGAGACCACATTGGGAGACACCCACAGCAGAAAGATCTTTTAGTACAGAAGAACATTTTAAAAGAACTGTTCACTGAGATTCTTTACAAATTCACTCACTTACATTTGATTCACCTTTATACCACAAGATTTGCACACAAGCACACTTACAAAACGGACTTTTTTAAAGAATTTGTTTTATTAACTATTGATTTATTATGTAAGATTGCACATTTCTATCACGCTATTTTAGTTATCACGCTTGTTTATATTTGCACGGTTTATTACTAGTAGAACCTAAGAAGATTTTATATTGACCTAAGAAGATGGTACATTGCTATATGAATTTTATCTAAATGTGGATCACCATTGGTTTACTATAGAAGATTATATGAGTATATTATCACCAAACTATGTCACAGACTTATGTATATGCTAGTTACAGGGTGGTGTAATTATTCTTAGTCTATGCTGTTTCCTACACCTTTGTATTAATTGCAGCAACCACCTTAGGCCTGGAAAAGGAACTCACCAGTCAGTAGTCATGAGAGTCTGATTTTTATTACACTAATATTGCGCGAAATTTCATTTAATATTTTAATCCTATTAGTGTTTTGTGTGAACACCTCTATTTTGCGGCAATATTAGCATTTGTACACAGTGTCTATTTAACACAGCACATTGTATTGGGATCACATTTATTGTGTCACATTCACTAGCGCGAAGGAAAACATTTACACATATTTATTTTTGAGAGTGCACGCACAACACCTTTGCTGCTAAAATGGATGTTTTTACATATATAGAAACCAGAAAAGTTAATTTAGATGAAGTATTCAATCCACAAAGTAAAACACGGAACACAGATTTAGAAAGCATGACTAGGAAACTAGGCCACTACATGGAGAAAAAAATTAACCTATGGTGGGACACGAATACATTCGAAAGGTACATTAGAGAAAATATAGTCCCCAGAAGATTAAGGTGGGAAGTACCACCCAATGATGGACTGACCGACAAGGAATCGATGGCAGAATGGTTTGCGTTCTTTAATAATAAAAGTATAGAGGGTCTAAAATTCCTACTAGAACGCAAACTCAGAAAAACAACATTAATAGAACAACAAATAGAAGAAATCAAGCAGAAAATGGAACCATTCAAAGAAACCACAGAATTCAAAAGATTGGCTACTCAGCTGAATAAAGATCTAATCAGTAAAGATTTGGAAGTGCAAAATCGGAAAAAGAAAAAATATCAAAGGGACACAACAGATTACAAAACAGATCAAGTTTTTAAATGGCAAAGTAAAGTAGAACCGGCCCCTCCAACATCCACCTATTCCACACCGGAAAGAGAAATTAGAATACAGGATCCAACAGTAACACATGCACTTAATCCACCAAGATGGGAAGAAAGGGAAAGACGCATTGAAACGCCACGACCACAACGAGATGGACCTAACCCCAGTGGCTCGAATCCTAGAAGAAAGGATGAAAGAGATACATATGGAGGTACACCAAGAAATAATTACAATCAGAGAAACAATTATGGATATGGACAATATACTCCCAAAAGAAGAGGGAAGAAACCATTCAAGAAACCGTTTAGAAATAGAAATTGGCAACAGAATGAGAGAAATCCAAGAGAAAATAGAACACCACCCCACTATGACTATAGAGACGGATATGGACGGACCCCAATCCCCACATATAACAGATTTGACCCCATTAGAGATTATCAAGAACAATATTACGAAAATCCCTACTACTATGGAAACCAACAAAATTATCATACACAGAGGCCTTTTTTAGAGAGGGACAGAAGAGATTACACCCCTCGGAGACAGCCACAAGAAACTCATCACTCACCCAGGAGAAGACCTCAAGAAGAACAAAGAAGAAATACACCAGAACGAGGAGAGGACGAAGATCCGGGAAGAGACTCCAAAAGAAAAAGAGACCAGTAGGAGAAAACGTAGTGAATATAAGTGGAAAAGAAATAACAACGGAAGAATTGGCAGTACTTGACAAGGGACTCAAACATGCACCAACAAATAATCTCAATAAGTTCAACGCGTATATTGGAATACAGAAATACATTAGAAAAATTAATATTAAGAAATACATGATGAACAATTCATGGAAACCAAATACCCCAAGTACTATAACCACACAATCAGAAATACACAGCACACTACGTAATGCCTCAACGTTCAACCCTCAAATGACAAACAACCAGAACATAGAAGTCTTTAAAAACCTAGTCCTACAAGACATAGACTCTCTAAAAGTTAAAAAAACAACAGACCCTATTCATATGAAAAAGGGCATAAAACGTCTCACAGAGAGGAAAGATATTATAATCAGGCCGGCGGACAAGGGAGGTGCAATAGTCCTACAATCCAAGGAGCAATATCTTACAGAATTGAATAGACAATTGGAAGACGAAACAACATATATCAAACTACTTGGAAATCCAACCCAAAAATATAAAAAACAACTAGAAGCTATAGTGGATCTAGGAATGAGGAAAAATATATTAAATGCGAAAGAAATGAAATATTTAGTACCAGAAGCATGTAGAATACCCATAATCTACACAGTCCCCAAAATCCATAAGAACAAAGAAAATCCACCAGGGAGACCTATAGTCAACAGTATTGATTCCCTAACAGCAAGAATGGGACAATACATTGACTATTTTATGCAACCAGCGGTCCAGCAAACCCAAGCGTATCTTAAAGATACAAAGCATATATTGCAGCTTTTAGATACAGTACCGGTATTAGAAGGGAGGACCCTACTAGCCACCGCTGATGTCACATCATTATATACTATAGTGCAACATCACGATGCGATTTCTGCAACCAAATGGCTATTGAGAAAATATAGTGCCCTGGTCTGCAAGCAAAGAAAGTACATAATGAAATGCCTAGACTTTTGCCTAAAATGCAACTATTTTTGGCATGAACAATCCTACTTCAAACAAAAAGTAGGAATAGCCATGGGTGCAAAATTTGCACCAGGAGTCGCAAACGCATTCATGGCACAATGGGAGGAAAAGGCAGTATATACAGACACCCCCCCAGAGCTGACACTTTATAAAAGATTTATTGATGATGTCGTGATTGTGTGGAATGGAGATAAGCAAAATTTGGAAATGTTTTTAAACAAATTAAACGAGAATGATAGAAACATAAACCTGGTATGGAAAATTGATGATAAAGAAATAAATTTCCTAGATCTAGATATAAGCTTGGAGGGGCAGAAAATAACCACTAAGACACACTTTAAAAATGTAGATGCCAACAGCTACCTCTCAATAGACAGCTGTCACTACAAACCATGGCTCTATAACATTCCCAAAGGCCAGTTCACAAGGCTTAGAAGAAACTGTACCAAAGAAGAAGACTATCGAAACCAAGCACAATTGATGGGAGAGAGATTCAAAACAAAAGGATATGATGGCCATTGGATACAAAATCAAATAGAACACGTGAATCTCATCGAAAGAAAGAAAATGCTTGAAAACTGCCCTAAAAAAAGATTCCAACAAGAAGCACCTAGCATAATACTGGATTTTAATACACAACACAAGGATGTGGCAAAAGTGATCCAAAAGCATTGGCACATTTTGAAGAACGACAAGGACCTCAAAGAAATACTACCAGAGAAACCCAACATAATATATAAAAGAGCTCCTACTATAAGAGATTTAATAGTTAAATCAGTAATTAACCCTCCCTTAAAACCAGAATATACATTCTTTTCTGGAAAAGGCTTTTACCCCTGTCGCAATTGCTATGCGTGTCGGCATGCAAAGAAATTCCAGGGGAAGCGTCAGGAATTTACAGCCACTAGCACAGGACAAAGGTACAACATTAAAGACTTTATAGGATGCCACACAGAAGGAGTTGTCTATGTGTTACAATGTAGCTGCAATTTACAATATGTGGGCCGAACAAAAAGAGCATTGAAAACACGCATCAAGGAACATGTACAAAACATAAAATCGGGCTTCCCGAAACATAATGTATCCAAACATTTTTCATTGGTACATAACAAAGACCCATCACACCTCCAATTTTGGGGCATAGAAAAACATAAACCATCCTGGAGAGGGAGTCATCTGGTCCGAGACATCAGTCGCAAAGAATCCAAATGGATACATTCTTTGCGCACCTTGGTGCCAGGGGGACTCAATGTCGAGTTCGATTTAAATTGCTTTTTAAACAATTATTAAATCAGCATTAGATACAATTTGTAGGATTAACATATAATTTTAAAAAAAAACTTTTTTAACATTGTTGGTTTTACAGCTTAATTTTTTATGTGGGATTATATGAACAATTTTAAAATAACCGTTATAACCATATCTATGATACAAATTATTTTTAAAAAAATAAATAAATAAAAACCATATTTTAATATTTTAATATCAATTTAGCCCATTATCACGAAAGCAGCGTCCACCGTAGGGTAATTAAATAGATCAAAATAAAGTACAGTGGAGATGTAATTATAAATGTATAACAATCATCTAAAGGTCCTATAAATGTTTAATTCAGATGTATTGTATCTTTTTAATATAACTGGTATAGTAACCAGGGCACTCCCACACCTGCTTCATATATCTAAGGAATCCATTCTAAATGTAGCCACAGGGATGGATTAGAGAATGTAATCTCATTAACATACATGGCTCTTCCCTGTTGTTATAATAAACATCATCAAATAGTAATGATTCCTCCTAATAAACTAAGTAATTCATCTCGTTTACAACACCAAACGGCAGTAATAATCTCTATTATGAAAGAATACAACCAAAAATATGGCCGCGCACATGAAGGCGTCAATCCCTAGAGGAAGAGCCTACCTAAAAACTAACGAAAAATGGCCGCCGAACTTAAATTACATTGACCACAAGTAAAATGGCGGCCTCGCAATTTCCGGTATTAGCACATATAAGCATACACAGAACAGCTAATCACATCCCCAGATGAAGACATGTGACCGTGTCGTAACGCGTAGGGATTGGCTGGAGTGACACACAGTATCTGAAGCACAAGTGAGAGGGCGCTGAGAACGCCAGATCGTTTTCTTTCTCATACTTTGCCTGTTTTTATCATTTTAAATGTAAGAGCAATATTAAATAAATGCTACCCCTTGGTTTTTAAAAAAGTTAATACACTAGTGGAGCCTCCTTTTCCTCCCCCCCACCTATTTTTTCTCCCCAACACTGAGCGGAGCTGCAGGGAAAGGAACGCTGGAGGAGAAATAGCACAGAAAAGAAAGAGCTGTCAGAACACCACTTCCACACAAAGACATACTACCGAATGCCTAATCAATACATATGCAAGGTGAGAGTTCTGTGAGACCACATTGGGAGACACCCACAGCAGAAAGATCTTTTAGTACAGAAGAACATTTTAAAAGAACTGTTCACTGAGATTCTTTACAAATTCACTCACTTACATTTGATTCACCTTTATACCACAAGATTTGCACACAAGCACACTTACAAAACGGACTTTTTTAAAGAATTTGTTTTATTAACTATTGATTTATTATGTAAGATTGCACATTTCTATCACGCTATTTTAGTTATCACGCTTGTTTATATTTGCACGGTTTATTACTAGTAGAACCTAAGAAGATTTTATATTGACCTAAGAAGATGGTACATTGCTATATGAATTTTATCTAAATGTGGATCACCATTGGTTTACTATAGAAGATTATATGAGTATATTATCACCAGACTATGTCACAGACTTATGTATATGCTAGTTACAGGGTGGTGTAATTATTCTTAGTCTATGCTGTTTCCTACACCTTTGTATTAATTGCAGCAACCACCTTAGGCCTGGAAAAGGAACTCACCAGTCAGTAGTCATGAGAGTCTGATTTTTATTACACTAATATTGCGCGAAATTTCATTTAATATTTTAATTGGTGGGCACTGATTGATACTAAAATGTGGCACTGGTGGGCACTGATTGGCACTGAAAGGTGGCACTGGTGGGCACTGATAGATGGCACTCGTGTGCACTGATTAGTAGCACAGATCGGGACCGATGTCTTGTAACAGAAGCCGGTTACTAGCTGATCCTGAGGAGAACAAAAAGCCGGTAACCGACTTCTGTTTACTTCTGTTTACTTCCTGATCAGCTGTCATTGGATGACAGCTGATTACATGGTAAAGGGCCTGCTGTGATTGGCCCTTTACCGTGTTCTGTGATCAGCCGAGTCTGAAGGACCCAGTGATCACATTGCACGCCGGCTGCGCCCCAGGGGGCGCACGAGCAGCACGATCATGGTAGGACGTCTATTGACGCCCACCTGTTCACTGGAAGCCCGCGCTGTAGACGGCATTCGGCTATAGCGCGGGCGGAAAGTGGTTAACTGGCAATTGCGCGGTCATGCAACGCTGTACATAAATGGAATTTGTGTCTATTCTTTCCCTACAAATAGAGCTTTCTTTTGGTGGTATTTGATCATCACTGGGTTTTTTCTGTGCTATAAAGAAAAAAAAAAAACAAATTTTGAAAAGAAAAAACAATATTTTTTGCTCTCTGCTTTAAAACATATCCAATGAAAAAAATGTAAAATATCTAATTTCTTCATAAATTTAGGCCAATATGTATTCTGCTACATATTTTTGGTAAACAAAAATCCCAAGAAGTGTATATTGATTGTTGGTTTGCGCAAAAGTTATAGCGTCTACAAATTATAGTATATATACTGGAATTATTATTCTTTTTTATACTAGTAATGGCGGCGACTTATAGGGGCACTGCGATATTGCGATGGACAATCAGACACCTAACTGACACTTTGTGGGAACCAGTGACACTAATACAGTGATCAGTGCTAAAAAATATGCACTGTCACTGTACTAATGACACTGGCTGGGAAAGGGTTAAACATCTGGGGTAATCAAAGTGTTAAATGTGTGCCTAACCAGTGTTTTTGTGTGTACAGTGTGGCTTTCACTAAGGGATGTGCTGGAAATCCAGCACATTCCTGCTGACAGGATGGAGCTCTGCATTGTTTACATATGCAGAGCTCTGTACAGTGTGTATCATCGCAACCAGCATCAGTAGCCAGCTGAAGATGTTCTAACTAGCTCAAGGCATTTTCTCGCCTCTTCTCCTTCAAGAGGGAAGATCTCTTTCAAAGCTCTTTCATTGTCTGCAGTTTTCCAACTGGACTCACCTTCCTCCTCCCTCCGGACCACTCTAATGCCCCGTACACACGGTCGGATTTTCCGACGAAAAATGTGTGATAGGACCTTGCTGTCGGAAATTCCAACCGTGTGTAGGCTCCATCACATATTTTCCATCGGATTTTCCGACACACAAAGTTTGAGAGCAGGCTATAAAATTTTCCGACAACAAAATCCGTTGCCGGAATTTCCGATCGTGTGTACACAAATCCAACGCACAAAGTGACATGCATGCTCAGAATAAATAAAGAGATGAAAGCTATTGGCTACTGCCCCGTTTATAGTCCCGACGTATGTGTTTTACGTCACCGCGTTCAGAATGATCGAATTTTCCAACAACTTTGTGTGACCGTATGTATGCAAGACAAGTTTGAGCCAACATCCGTCGGAAAAAATCCTAGGATTTTGTTGTCGGAATGTCCGAACAAAGTCTGACCGTGTGTACGGGGCATAAGAGCCCCCTCCCTGCCAGTTCCCATCCAACCAATCAGGTATGTGACCTCTATGTAGCTTGCTTTTTCACTATTTAACCTTTCGGGTACCTGACTCTTCATCTAACCTAGTCGTATACTGTAGGTCCTACTCTTATTTGGTTCTTCTATTTTTGGTGACAACTTTTCTTTTTTTTTTGCAAAACCAAAGAGTATGGTAAATATATAATTATATTATTAAATTAGATTCTATGTTATCAGTAAACTACTTTTTCAAAAATATAATGATATTTTAAGGAACTTGAACTGTTTAAATATACTGTGGATTTATTGTTTATGGTTAAAAATCATCTGATTGTTTTGCAAGGTCTGCTACCTGCCTAAAAAATACTATCTATGGCTGTGGACATAGGAATTTTACATTATGAATATCATTGCCTCATTTGTCAACATTTATATGATAATAGCTACATTCACATGTTCTTAACTACTTCACACTGTGCTATAATTATAACATGCCCCGGATATATTTTATATACCCTCATTAGTTATTCCACGGCTGTCTGAATTCTATATATTCTGACTTTAACAATTATTTACCTTATTTTAAAGGATAGGACCTTATAGGTTGTCTTCTTCTTCTTAATACCTTATTAACCTCAGTCCAGATGTTTACAATCACTTGATAAAAGAATGTAAATATTAATTTATTGTTTTTTTTGCAAATAATATGCAGGTTCAACATGCCCAAGGTTTTGATAAATAATAAATGATATATATATATATATATATATATATATATATATATATATATATATATATATATATATAAAATTACAGCAAAATAGTGGTAATAATATGTGGAAAAAGTATGAATTGGGTGAAATGTGCAGCGCTTATGTGATCATATAAACCACAACAAATAATATGAGTACAGAAAGCGTGAATGATAAATAATGTGCTCAAAAATACTCCAAGCAGTCCTCTATTATGACATGTGATGTCTATAAACAGAGGAACTTGGACGTGTGATGTCCAAAAAAGAAAAAAAGTCAGTGACAAGCTTCAGTCATGTGTAATGATAATCCTTAACCACATGTGGATATAATATAGTGACAGTCTTTAACTTCAAATATGTATGAAGTAATAACAGTTAATAGTAGGTCCACCACCAAAGACATCAGAAGCTGCTTACCAGAGGGATTGAACTCAAATAGGTGTACACCTAGTGAGTCAATCAAGCTTTGTGGTATAATATACCAAGGGGATCAGATGCTCTATCCAGATATGACCTCCAGATGGACCTCCGAACAAGTGTAAGGTATGGATGGACTCAGTAGATATAGGCAGTCAGCCCCATCATTAAAAGAAAGAGGAAGGCATATAGTGTAACTCCGTATGGAAATTTTAATACATAAAAAGCAAAGGAAATACACTCACGTGTTTAGCAGTAAAATCAAGCGCTTGTATAAAAGAAGACAGTGGTCTCTAGCATTGTATAACTGGGTGCATAAGAAACCTAGCTTCCCAACTGTTTTTCCCCATTGAATAAGAGGCAATTTACACAGGATATAAGGTGTGACCTGAATCCAAATCAGGTGGCAACATCAGGGCCGGGCTAAGCCCTTCCTTCTCAGAACTCTGTGCTCAGCTGTCGGTTAACTGCCAGCACTCTTCATTCCACAGTGACTCACCTGGTCTTCATTTCAGCTAGCTATTTAAACTGCATGGATCAGAACTTCTGTGCCTTTGCCTTGGTCAACATATCTCTCTCTGCTGTGTTTTCTTGTGAAAGACTTTTGCTTGGCTGACTTCCCTTCTGGTTCCTGATCCTGTTTGCTACACCCAACTTCGCTAATCTCTGGACTCCTGTTTCTCTGGCTGGTTCTGACTACCCATCCTGGTTACCAAACTCTGGCTATATTTTGACTACATTTGCTCGGTTTATAACATTTTATTAAATAGTGTGATTTTTACTGCACTTCTGTCTCAGTCCGATTCATGGTTCCTGACACATACGCCACACACTGCATCAAATTAGTCTACATGGCTGTCATCCCAGAAGGAAGCCTCTTCTAAAGATGATGCACAAGAAAGCCCACAAACAGTTTGCTGAAGACAAGCAGACTAAGGACATGGATTACTGGAACCATGTCCCGTGGTCTGATGAGACCAAGATAAACTTATTTGGTTCAGATGGTGTCAAGCGTGTGTGGCGGCAACCAGGTGAGGAGTACAAAGACAAGTGTGTCTTGCCTACAGTCAAGCATGGTGGTGGGAGTGTCATGGTCTGGAGCTGCATGAGCTCTACCTGCACTGGGGAGCTACAGTTAATTGAGGGAACCATGTATGCCAACATGATAACGACCCCAAACACACCATCAAGTTGACCACTACCTTGCTAAGGAAGCTGAGGGTAAAGATGATGGACTGGCCAAGCATGTCTCCAGACCTAAACCCTATTGAGCATCTGTAGAGCATCCTCAAATGGAAGGCGGAGGAGCGCCAGGTCTCTAACATCCACCAGCTCCGTGATGTCGTCATGGAGGAGTGGAAGAGGACTCCAGTGGCAACATGTGAAGCTCTGTTGAACTCCATGCCCAAGAGGGTTAAGGCAGTGCTGGAAATGGACATGGGAGGCACCTGCAAAAACCCTGTGACAGCCTTTTTTAGAAAAATAACAATAAACAGCAGATAAGGAAAAAAAATCTCATAAAAAACACTATACCCATATAAATTCCTTGTCCTAATTCCTACAAAATGGCACTATTACAGTCCCAAAGCTATAGCAGAACAAAAACATTGAATCCCCTCAGTACTAAACTCCCTAAAAATGAAAAAAGATGTATATGCCAATACGCCTATCTTAACACAGCTAAGTAATGAGGAACAGACCATCCACATACTCTAGATCCTGCAGGAGGAGAAAGCAGCAGTCTGACCTCTAGTGGATAAAAAAATGTACAGCACTTGCAACACACAATATAAGTGAAATCAACGAAAAAGTACAAAAAAAAATCCAAATAAATGTAACTAAAGTGTTAGTCCACAATTAAGTAGGTGCAAAAAATGCTTCACAAACTTGCAGGAGTACAGTGACAACCCTTTTGCATCCCCACTCACCAGAACAGGACGACCCCAGCTTTGCAGTCCAGCGGTCACTTCAGGCTTGTAAATGGTATCCAACACACGTGGATTGTTGTCAAAACATCAGATGGTGGATCGGTGTAAACATCAGATGATAGATTCCAATAGGAGGCTCTCAACAGGATATACAGGCACCCAGAAATGAAAAGAGGATGGACTAATAGTGAAGTACTGTTATAAAAGTTGATTTACCCACTTGACGTCTGCGCTATAGCCGAATGATGGCACAGTGTGGACTTGAATTTCCCGGGAGGCCGTCATATGATGGCCTTCCCTGTGCACGCTCCCTGCGCGTGCTCTGCGCGCTGTGATCACCAAGTCACTGAGACTCGGGTGATCACTGATCTGAGTAAGGGGCCGGTCCCGGCCCCTTACCATGTGATCAGCTGTCAGCCAATGACAGCTGATCACATGATGTAAACAAAAGCTCGGTAATCGTTTTTTTTTCCTCCTCACACTGACAGCGCGAAGAGAAAAAAAAGCCGATCACCGGCTTATGTGCAAGGGACATCGGTCCCGAAGAGGAAGAGGCAATTATGCCTCATCTGTGCCACCTGCCATTGCCACCTGACAGTGCTCACAGTGCCCCCCAGTACCACCTGTCAGTGCCCATAAGTGCCACCTATCAATGCCCACAAGTGCCACCTATCAATGCCCACCAGTGGTGCCAATCAGTGCCACCTAGCAGTGCTGCCTATCAGTGCCTATCAGTGTAACCGATTAGTGCCCATTATTGCCACCCATCAGTGCCCATCATTGCCACCCATCAGTGCCCATCACTGCCACCTATCGGTGCCCATCAGTTCCGCCTCATCAGCGTACATCAATGAAGGAGAAAAATTGCCTGTTTTAAAATTTTTATAACAAAATATTTAAAAAAAATTGAAAAATTGAAAAATTCGTTCTTTTTACATTTTTTAAATAAAAAATAAAAACCACAGAGGTGATCAAATACCACCAAAAGAAAGCTCTATTTGTTGGAAAAATTAATAAAAATTTTTTTTGAGTACAGTGTTGTATGACCGCGCAATTGTCTTTCAAAGTGCATCAGCGCTGAAAGCTGAAAATTGGTCTGGATAGGAGGGGTGTTTAAGTGCCCAGTAAGCAAGTGGTTAATGCGCATAGGGATCAGTACTTACAAAAAGATGGTTAAAAACAGGCATGGATATAGAGCTGTAGATACAGGAAGCAGCCGTTCATAGCGTGCATTCCACAGACCTGAAGTGACGTCAAACCAGGAAATTATGTCAATGCATTTCGCCCTCCCTCAGGGCGTCATCAAGGACCTTTGAGGGAGGGTGAAATGCATTGACATAATTTCCTGGTTTGACGTCACTTCCGGTCTGTGGAACGCATGCTATGAACGGCTGCTTCCTGTATCCACAGCTCTATATCCCTGTTTTTAACCGTCTTTTTGTAAGTACCGATCCCTATGCGCATTAAATCAACTTTTATAACAGTACTTCACAATTAGTCCATCCTCTTTTCATTTCTGGGTGCCTTTATATCCTGTTGAGAGCCTCCTATTGGAATCTATCATCTGATGTTTACACTGATCCACCATCTGATGTTTTGACAATCCACGTGTGTGGGATACCATTTACTAGCCTGAAGTGACCCCTGGACTGCAAAGCTGGGGGTCGTCCTGTTCTGGTGAGTGGGGATGCAAAAGGGGGTGTCACTGTACTCCTGCAAGTTTGTGAAGCATTTTTTGCACCTACTTCATTGTGGACTAACACTTTAGTTACATTTATTTGGATTTTTATTTGGACTTTTTTGTTGATTTCACTTATATTGTGTGTTGTGAGCGCTGTATATTTCTTTTTATCCACATTTATCCAAGTGATTAGCCTTGTTTAACCTTGTCTACAGCAGCTGCATTTCATTATCATTTAGTTGTTTCCATCAGCACGAGTTTATATTTAGTAATATATTTTCACAGTCTGACCTCTAGGCCAATGTTTCTTAACTCCAGTCCTCAAGTGATTTGATCAGTTTCACTGCCTTAGTAATTACCACAGCCATTTCTTCTGAGGGAAATCCTGAAAACATGACCTGTTGGGGGTACTTGAAGACTGGAGTTGAGAAACATTGCTCTAGGCAACTCTCTTAATTAGTGATCAAGGGAGCAAGAGGAAATGCAAGGGCAATGTGTTACCAACAAGTGAGAATGTGTACCACAACAAAAATTGGATGCGGGTTTCCCCGCATCCAATTGGCATGACAGGAGATTGTGACCGCCTCTCTATACAGCCGGTTCACACATCTCCAAGGCGGCTGCGGAGTGGCTTGCACAGGAGTCCTGTGCATCTTTGGCTCTGTTTCAGGGCCAAATTAAGGCAAAAATTTGGCCCTGATTCCTCCCTGAAACGTCAAACAGGGACACACCGGACCCCTGCTGTGAGCCGCATCCAGCATCAGTATGAACCCAGCCTTAAAGAAGGGGTGGAGATGTGATCACATGGTGCAGGTTAAAATGAGCAGTGGTCGATTTGTATTTACTAGTATGGAATCAAATGAAAACCTGTTGAAATAAGGATAATAAGATATGAAAACCATGATGGTTTTCAACACTTTTTTATTTGATTGTATTATTTAGTTATTTTTTTATTTCACTGTGTGTTTGCTGCTTTGGAGTACGCAATCTTTAGCTTTTTTTTAAACAGTTTTATTAGTGTTTGGATTTTTGAAGGATACTAGAACACATAATTGTTTTATGGTTTCCTTTTATGTACAAAAGTTATATATTTGTATGTTGATTGTTAACAGTGCTGTACTATATTATGTATATAAAATATAATGTAATGTATTGCAGCTTACCAATCATTAGATGTGGTGGCTACATCAGTTTTCTTTTCTTTGGCTTTTCCCCTCTGTTTTCACCTGGTGATCTGGCCAGTATTGTCAGTCTGGGGAGTGTTACATTTATTAACAGATTTAAATACTCTAACTAATACTCTAACTGAAGCCAAACACCAGCTTACACTTTATAACAGGGGTCTCCAAAGAACGGCTGCGGGCCACATCCAGCCCACCTGGACATTTTTCCGGCCCGCAGCTTGGGTTGTTCGACTCACTGCATGGTCGGTTCCTGCTCAAGCTATGTTGGGCAGTAGGAACTGCCCTGCATACTCACCTCTGACAGTATGCAGCGCAGGTCCCACGGCCAGGCAGAGCCTGCCCAACCCTGACGCCTCACTAGTGCTAGGACCTACTGCACCTCTGTTAGCATCAGTGTCCTTTACTACTGTACTTTTGCCTAAAACGTGTCTGTGTAACAGCCGAGCGGGAGACGGGAGGTGCAGCAGAACAGCAAAATGTGCAACGGGTGCTCTTTTGAGGGACACAAATGTGAAAGGGGACTCTAAAGGGGAAACAATTGTGCAGTGGTCTCTGATGGGGACACAAATATAGAAGGGGGCTCTAAGGGGGACATAAATATGCAGGGGGGCTCTGATTTGGGTGTAAATCTGTAAGGAGGCTCTGATGAGGACTCAAATGTGCAGGGGAGTCTCATGGGGACACAAATATGCAGGGGGGTTCTTATGGGGGCACAAATATGCAGGAGGGCTCCGATAGGGACACAAATAAGCAGGGGGCTCTGATAGGGACACAAATATGCAGGGGGGCTCCAATGGGGACACAAATATGCAGGGGGGCTCTGATGGGGACATAAATATGCAGGAATGCTCTGATGGGGACACAAATATGGAAGGGGGCTCTGATGGGGACACAAATGTGTCAGGGGGCTATGATGAGGACACACGTATGCAGGGGGTTCTTATTGGGGCACAAATATGTAAGGGGGCTCTGAGGGGGACACAAATATGCAGGGGGGCTCTGATGAGGACACAAATGTGCAGTTGCTTGGTCTGATGGGAACCAAATGTATGAAGGTGTGTGTGATGGTAACACAGATGTAAGGCCCTGCGCACACTGGAAGTTTAGCCCCTGAGCATGAGGCTACGGCTTTTAGGTGCAGGCGGAGAATACAGGTGCGCCATCAAGCTCTAATGCTGTCAGCCTGTCAAATTCTATTTTATTCTGCTGCAGATTCATTTAAAAAATAACTGATTTTTTTTCCGGCCCTCGAATATGTGAAAAATGCACAATGTGGCCCTTGGAGACCCCTGCTTTACTGAAAACAGGGTTTTTTTTCCATTTGGGAGAATGTTTTACATGAATAAATAAAAGCTGATCATTTTAACCACACCTACCAGTGTTAAATGGGCTGTCTCATCCATGTAAACTCATCCATGATACATTCTGCTGGAGAGCTTGAACTTTTGAAAAGTAGCAGAGTTCTTGGCTGGATCACCAGAAGAAAGAAAACCTAAAAAAGAAAATGAATGCAGCCATCACAACCAAGAATTGGTAGGCTGCAATGAATTAAACATTTGCTTTTGGCTCCTTTCACATGGATGCCCTGATTGAGTCCACCTGTCATCCAATCTGATCTAATCCACCAAAAATAGATGGGTGGGGACCCGTTTGCCTTCTGTCCATCGGATCAGATCGGATGGCAGTTGGGTGTAAACAGACTGGCTGTTCATTTACATCCGACCGCCCATAGAGAAGATCGAGCTGTGTCCATGTCTGCTCTGCATAATAGAAGCAGACACGGAACTGTCATCCGCCTACTCAGTGAGGATCAGCGGACAGATTCCCCTGCTGAGCAAGTGGATCACAACTGCAGTCCATCATGTGTGAAAGGGGCATTTGGGTTTAATACTGTTTTGAAATGTTCAGACCTTAGCAGGAGGTGGTTCTAGACTTAAGGCAAGCTTAGACCTTGGGAGTGGTCAGTGTGAGTTGCCAAAGTTAATTGCTGGGGGTATCGAGAGCAGACCATCTAAGCAAAGGGGTTGCACAAGGACCTAGTCAATAGTAAAGCCAATGCCAGAATAGGTGGCATTCCAGCAAGCGATTAGATCCAAGATGCCCAATACATCAAAGACAGAGATGGAATCTTTCTCACAAGGACACATACAGCAATAAAAACTTAACAGAAATCTGTACCGTTTCCTTTTATATTTTTTTCTAAAAAATTATGTATAACTATATATATATATATATATATATATATATATATATATATATATATATATATATATACACACACAGTATCTCACAAAAGTGAGTACCCCCTCACATTTTTGTAAATATTTTATTATATCTTTTCATGTGACAACACTGAAGAAATGACACTTTGCTACAATGTGAGTGTACAGCTTGTATAACAGTAAAAATTTGCTGCCCCCTCAAAATAACTCAACACACAGCCATTAATGTCTAAACCGCTGGCAACAAAAGTGAGTACACCCCTAACTGAAAATGTCCAAATTGGGCCCAATTAGCCATTTTCCCTCCCCGGTGTCATGTGACTTGTTAGTGTTACAAGGTGTGAATGGGGAGCAGGTGGGGTAAATTTGTTGTTATCGCTCTTACTCTCTAATACTGGTCACTGGAAGTTCAACATGGCACCTCATGGCAAAGAACTCTCTGAGGATCTGAAAAAAAAGAATTGTTGCTCTACATAAAGATGGCCTAGGCTATAAGAAGATTGCCAAGACACTGAAACTGAGCTACAGCATGGTGGCCAAGACCATACAGTGGTTTAACAGTGGTTTAACAGGACAGGTTCCACGCAGAACAGGCCTCGCCATGGTCGACCAAAGAAGTTGCGTGCACGTGCTCAGTGTCATATGCAGAGGTTGTCTTTGGGAAATAGACATATGAGTGCTGCCAGCATTGCTGCAGAGGTTGAAGGGGTGGTGGGTCAGCCTGTCAGTGCTTAGATCATACGCCGCACACTGTATCAAATCAGGTCTGCATAGCTTTCATCCCAGAAGGAAGCCTCTTCTAAAGATGATGCACAAGAAAGCCCGCAAACAGTTTGCTGAAGACAAGCAGACTAAGGACATGGATTACTGGAACCATGTCCTGTGGTCTGATGAGACCAAGGTAAATGTATTTGGTTTAGATGGTGTCAAGTGTGTGTGGTGGCAACCAGGTGAGGAGTACAAAGACAAGTGTCTCTTGCCTACAGTCAAGAATGGTGGTGGGAGGGTCATGGTCTGGGGCTGCATGAGTGCTGCATGAGTGCTGCCGGCACTGGGGAGTTAAAGTTCATTGAGGGAACCATAAATGCCATGTACTGTGACATACTGAAGCAGAGCATGCCCCCTTGCTTCGGAGACCGGGCCGCAGGGCAGAATTCCAACATGATAATGACCCCAAACACACCTTCAAGACGACCACTGCCTTGCTAAAGAAGCTGAGGGTAAAGGTGATGGACTGGCCAAGTACTGTATGTCTCCAGACCTAAACCCTATTGAGCATCTGTGGGGCATCCTCAAATGGATGGTGGAGGAGTGCAAGGTCTCTAACATACACCAGCTCCGTGATGTCCTCATGGAGGAGTGGAAGAGGACTCCAGTGGCAACCTGTGAAGCTCTGGTGAACTCCATGCCCAAGAGGGTTAAGGCAGTGCTGGAAAATAATGGTGACCACACAAAATATTGACACTTTGGGCCCAATTTGGACATTTTCACTTAGGGGTGTACTCACTTTTGTTGCCAGTGGTTTAGACATTATTGGCTGTGTGGTGAGCTATTTTGAGGGGACAGCAAATTGACACTGTTATACAAGCTGTACAGTCACTACTTTACATTGTAGCAAAGTGTCATTTCGTCAGTGTTGTCACATGAAAAGATAAAATACAATATTTACAAAAATGTGAGGGTGTACTTACTTTTGTGAGATACTGTATATAAATGTAAGTATCTTATTTAGGTAACAAAGCAAGTATAACATGTTTAAGGCAGCGTACACACGAGCGGACTTTTCGGCAGACTTTTGACGGACTTCCGACGGACTTTTGAAAGAACAGAATTGCCTACACACCATCACACCAAAGTCCGACGGATTCGTACGTGATGACGTATGACCAGACTAAAATAAGGAAGTTGATAGCCGGTAGCCAATAGCTGCCCTAGCGTGGGTTTTCGTCCGTCGGACTAGCATACAGACGAGCGTATTTCTTGACCGGACTCGAGTCCGTCGGAAAGATTTGAAGCATGTTTCAAATCTAGAGTCCGTCAGATTTTCGACTGGAAAAGTCAGCTGAAGGTCCGATGAAGCCCACACACGATCGGATTGTCCGCCGGACCCGGTCTGTCAGACCAGTCCGGTCGAAAAGTCGGCTCGTGTGTACGCTGCATTACAGTACCTTAAAATAAACATATGCTAAAAGAAATACAGACACTGCCATTCTGGATCTTTGAAAAATCCTAATTTAATTTGTAACAGTCATGTAGCTAGTAAATTCAGTGGAAAGTCAGGTCTTCATCTTTACACCAGGGAGCTGATTCAGAAGGTATTAAAGCATTTGGATCAGCATAACAGATACAAAGTTCAGCAGTGACAGCCCACATGTTTAGTTTAACCTCATGCTAACTGAACAACTTCTCAGGGATTATTCATTTGTTGTGTTGAGAAAAAAAATGATGCATTCCCAAAAGTAGCCACCAGGCGGCCATCATCCTTACACCTGCAGCATTTACATCCTGTCATCATCAAATGATTCTAATGTTTCTTCATGCAGATTAATCTAGGAAATCATATGTGCTCATTTTCTCCATTCAGAAGACACTTGCACATAATGCAACACTGATCTTGCCATTTCAATCAATGCCACATTTTGAGTTAATGTCTTTCAAAGATACACGAGCAAGAACTTTCATTTCCTGTAGTAATTAGCATAGTCTTCCAACAGGCTGGAGCTCGGTGGGGGGCTTCATGGCTTTCACAAATACTGCAACCATTTCATATTATGTGACTGTCTTGCAATATGAATTCTAATAAATCACTTTAATTTATGTTGATGATATAGCAATAGGTTTAAAATGATTATTTTAACCAAAAGCAACATAGATACAACAAAGATATTACATATATACTGTAAAATGTTCTTCGAGTGAAAAACAGTATAGCTTTTAATAAAAAGAAATGTTAAATTGCATGGCTGTAGATGTGTAATAACTTGAGGGAGACAGGCTATTGTTGTATTTTACTGTAGCACTTGTGTTGTACTTGTTGTTATTATTGTATTGTACTGTTGTATTGCAGAGACCTAGAGCTGAGTATTCTGGGATTATGCCCAGTTTTGCCATTGTTTACATAATCCACTGCCAAATAGGAACTATTCACATGATAAACAACTCATAATTATCACATAATGATTGAACCAAAACGTTGCTTCAGTTTGTCCCCTGAGACCAAATTTTTCTCCCACTGGGTTCTCATCTTGCCTCTTGCAAAGAATGGACAATGTGAAGCCAAGCTGTTAATCACAGCCCACACATCAAAAACACCCCTTCCCTTCCTGTGACAATCATGTGTCCCTGCTCTATGCAAATGCAGAGGTCAGGGGGACTGGTTAGCAATTGACTTTTGACAAAAAGTCAAAATTTGCATGGCAGTATTGCCTACTTATGCGGCATGCATTGGGGAAAGAAGGCATGTGCTTAAATAAGCTGATGGAGCAGATTATAAAGGTACTACTAGGTTAAAGGGGAACGTCATCTTCCCACCCACTTTTCATTTCAGCTACTCACCTACTCCATCATTGTCCTGCTACAATTTGCAGTTCATGTGCTGCAGCCTGTGCCTCGTGGTACCATATTTCCCTCTGATGTCATCTAGTACCCGACTGACTCTTCCTAGTTGAGGCAGCCAGCCCCTGATTACTAGTGCCAGGCCAACCCACTAGCCTCTATGAGTCTCTGCTTATGCTTATCCCAAAAAGCAGGTACATGCCTATCTTGCCTAGGCAAAAATGGCAGCAGAGGGCAGGGCCAGATAAAAAAAAATGTAAAAAAAAAAAAAAAAAGGACATTTAATATTGTGGAGGATGGGGAAGGGGATGCAGGGAGAAAATTCCCTTTTAAGACTGGAGATCCACTTCAATATGCTTGTGAAAAGGAAAGGATAATTTTAACCACTTTAAGACCGGGCCTCTTTTTCAGACTCGGTGTTTACAAGGTAAAAATGTTTTTTTGCTAGAAAATGACTCAGAACCCCCAAACATTATACCTTTTTTTTCCTAACACCCTAGAGAAAAAAATGTTGGTCATTGCAATACTTTTTGTCATACCGTATTTGCGCAGCGGTCTTACAAGCGTACTTTTTTTGGAAAAAATTCACTTTTTTGAATAAAAAAATAAGACAACAGTAAAGTTAGCCCATTTTTTTTTTATTGTGAAAGCTAATGTTACGCCGAGTAAATTGATATCCAACATGTCACGCTTCAAAATTGCGCCCGCTCATGGAATGGCGTCAAACTTTTACCCTTAAAAATCTCCATAGGCGACGTTTAAAAAATTCTACAGGTTGCATGTTTTCAGTTACAGAGGAGGTCTAGGGCTAGAATTATTGCTCTCGCTATAACGATCGCAGCGATACCTCACATGTGTGGTTTGACCACCGTTTTCATATGCGGATGCTACTCACGTATGCATTCGCTTCTGCGCGCAAGCTCGTTGGGACAGTGCGCTTTAAAAAAAAAAGATTTCTTATTTATTTTATTTTATTTATTTTTGCACTGTTTTTAAAAAAAAAAAAATTGGGTCACTTTTATTCCTATTACAAGGAATGTAAACATCCCTTGTAATAGAAAAAAGCATGACAGGACCTCTTAAATATGAGATCTGGGGTCAAAAAGTCCTCAGATCTTATATTTAGACTAAAATGCAATAAAAGAAAAAAAAAAAGTTGTCATTTGAAAAAAATGACAACAGAAAAATGTGCCTTTAAGACGTATGGGCGGAAGTGACGTTTTGACGTCGCTTCTGCCCTGCTATGGTATGGAGACGGGTGGGGGCCATCTTAGCCTCACTTGTCTCCATACCCAGACACGGACAGGTCTCAATCGCCTCCGCCGTTGCTGACGGCTCCAGTAAGCGGCAGAGGGCGCGGGAGAGCGGCGGGAGGGGTAGTCCCTCTCCCGCCGCCGATAACGGTGATCTCGTGGCGAATCTGCCGCAGAGACCACCATTATCGTTAACCGAACTGCCGTCTGAAGAGATTGATACCTCGGTTGTGGCAGCAGCTGCTGCCATTACGGAGATATCCCTCTTCAAAGTCAGGACGTATATAGTCATGCAGTGGTCGGTAAGTGTCAGATTTGGGCTTATGCAGAAATTTGGGTAGTCAGTTTTCTAAATATCACTATGAAGACTTACAGTACTTACTTATGAAAGAATAATACTTGCTTTGCCTTACCTGATGCCAACACACTGTGGCTCTTTTTAGGGGGGCAGAGGTCACATAGGTTTCCTATGCTGGTAAAATAATTAATATGAAAAGAACTTACATGAAATTATCTAGAAAGTTTTGGTCTTAGACATTGTGATCTAATGTTAGGGGTAAAAGTCAATGTTTTATATTAACCACTTCAGCACCGGAAGAATTTACCCCCTTCCTGACCAGAGTACTTTTTTGCGATACGGCACTGCGTTGCTTTAACTGACAATTGCGCGGTCGTGCGACGTTGCACCCAAACAAAACTGACGTCCTTCATAATCTTAGAAGAAAACCTGTTAGCGTCTGCAAAATACTTGAGACTGGGGCTGAGTTTCACCTTCAAGCAGGACAACGACCCTAAACATACAGCCAGAGCTACAATTTAATGGTTTGGATCAAAGCATTATGATTATGATTAAGGGTGAGGTGCAGTGTAGAGTTTTCCTCCACACATAGCATTTTGCTTTTAGCCCAAAAAGTTCAATTTTGGTCTCATCTTATCCACATGTTTGAAATAGGTGCAATCGTGATAGATTGTGAACGTGTTTCTGCGCAAACAATATACTGATGTGAAAAAGACTGCTGAT
>JBBDGP010005895.1:0-27206 GCA_037952835.1 Lithobates septentrionalis | reverse complement strand
GTCGCCTCATTCTACAATACTCACATCGCTGACCCAGTCGTTGAAGGCGGAGACTCGGGTGAACACGGTGGGCTTCTTGGGGGCGTTACATCCCAGGGAGGACACAAAGCTGGCGATGCCATGGACGTACCATCTGCCGTCACTGTCCTGGCAGTTCAGGGGGCCGCCGGAGTCACCCTACAATCAGGACAAAGAGAACCATCAGTGGTCACCAATCACATGGCAGACGCTCCTGGTTGGATACTTTGGGCGGTACAATCCTCCACTCCAGCCAATCACGCGGTTAGAATTGGGATTTTGGTTTCTGACAGGTATACTAGTGGCAGATTTTTTTTCTGGGTTGGGGGGGCACATATACTGGTGACAGATTTGGGGGGGGGGGGCACATATACTGGTGACAGATTTGGGGGGGGGGGCACATATACAAGTGACAGATTTGGGGGGGGGGCACATATACAAGTGACAGATTTGGGGGGGGGGCACATATACAAGTGACAGATTTGGGGGGGGGGGGGCGGACATATACTGGTGACAGATTTTGGGTTGGGGGGCACATATACAAGTGACAGATTTGGGGGGGGCGGACATATACTGGTGACAGATTTTGGGTTGGGGGGCACATATACAAGTGACAGATTTGGGGGGGGGGCACATATACTGGTGACAGATTTTGGGTTGGGGGGCACATATACTGGTGACAGATTTGGGGTGGGGGGGCACATATACTGGTGACAGATTTGGGGGGGCACATATACAAGTGACAGATTTGGGGGGGGCGGACATATACTGGTGACAGATTTTGGGTTGGGGGCACATATACTGGTGACAGATTTGGGGGGGCACATATACTGGTGACAGATTTGGGGTGGGGGGGCACATATACTGGTGACAGATTTTGGATTGGGGGGGCACATATACTTGTGACAGATTGGGGGGGGCACATATACTAGTGACAGAATTTTTTTTCTGGGTGGGGGGCACATATACTGGTGACAGATTTGGGGGGGGGGCACATATACTGGTGACAGATTTGGGGGGGGGGCACATATACTGGTGACAGATTTGGGGTGGGGGGGGCACATATACAAGTGACAGATTTGGGGGGGGGAGGGCGGACATATACTGGTGACAGATTTTGGGTTGGGGGGCACATATACTGGTGACAGATTTGGGAGGGCACATATACTGGTGACAGATTTGGTGTGGGGGGGCACATATACAAGTGACAGATTTGGGGGGGGCGGACATATACTGGTGACAGATTTTGGATTGGGGGGGCACATATACTTGTGACAGATTGGGGGGGGGGGCACATATACCAGTGACAGAATTTTTTTCTGGGTTGGGGGGGCACATATACTGGTGACAGATTTTGGTTTGGGGGGGCACATATACTGGTGACAGATTTTAGGGGGGAGGCACATATACTGGTAACGGATTTGAGGTGGGGGGTGCACATATACTGGTGACAGATTTTTGTTTGGGGGGGCACATATACTGGTGACAGATTTTGGGGGGGGGGGGCAAATATTCTGGTGACAGATTTAGGGGGCACATATACTAGTGGCAGATTTTGGGGGGGCACATATACTGGTGACAGATTTGGGGGGGGCACATATACTAGTGACAGATTTTTTTTCTGGGTTGGGGGGCACATATACAAGTGACAGATTTGGGGGGGGGGGGGCACATATACTGGTGACAGATTTTGGGTTGGGGGGCACATATACTGGTGACAGATTTGGGGGGGCACATATACTAGTGACAGATTTGGGGGGGGCACATATACTGGTGACAGATTTTGGGTTGGCGGCACATATACTAGTGACAGATTTGGGGGGGCACATATACAAGTGACAGATTTGGGGGGGCACATATACTGGTGACAGATTTTGGGTTGGGGGGGCACATATACTAGTGACAGATTTGGGGGGGCACATATACAAGTGACAGATTTGGGGGGGCACATATACTGGTGACAGATTTTGGGTTGGGGGGCACATATACTGGTGACAGATTTTGGGTTGGGGGGCACATATACTGGTGACAGATTTTGGGTTGGGGGGGCACATATACAAGTGACAGATTTGGGGGGGCACATATACTGGTGACAGATTTTGGGTTGGGGGGCACATATACTGGTGACAGATTTTGGGTTGGGGGGCACATATACTGGTGACAGATTTTGGGGTGGGGGAGGCACATATACTGGTGACAGATTGGGGGGGGGGGGCACATATACTAGTGACAGATTTTTTTTTCTGGGTTGGGGGGGCACATAAACTGGTGACAGATTTGGGGGGCACATATACAAGTGACAGATTTGGGGGGGGGGCGGACATATACTGGTGACAGATTTGGGGGGGCACATATACTAGTGACAGATTTGGGGGGGGGCACATATACTGGTGACAGATTTTGGGTTGGGGGGCACATATACTGGTGACAGATTTGGGGGGGGCACATATACAAGTGACAGATTTGGGGGGGGCACATATACAAGTGACAGATTTGGGTGGGGGGCACATATACTGGTGACAGATTTTGGATTGTGGGGGCACATATACTTGTGACAGATTGGGGGGGGGGGCACATATACTAGTGACAGAATTTTTTTCTGGGTTGGGGGGGCACATATACTGGTGACAGATTTTGGGTTGGGGGGGGGGGGGTACATATACAAGTGACAGGTTTGGGGGGGCACATATACTGGTGACAGATTTAGGGGGGAGGCACATATACTGGTAACGGATTTGAGGTGGGGGGTGCACATATACTGGTGACAGATTTTTGTTTGGGGGGGGCACATATACTAGTGGCAGATTTTGGGGGGGGGGCACATATACTAGTGACAGATTTTTTTCTGGGTTGGGGGGCACATATACAAGTGACAGATTTGGGGGGGCACATATACTGGTGACAGATTTTGGGTTGGGGGCACATATACTGGTGACAGATTTGGGGGGGGGGCACATATACTAGTGACAGATTTTTTTCCTGGGTTGGGGGGCACATATACAAGTGACAGATTTGGGGGGGGGGCACATATACTGGTGACAGATTTGGGGGGGGCACATATACTAGTGACAGATTTGGGGGGGGGGGCACATATACTGGTGACAGATTTTGGGTTGGGGGGCACATATACTAGTGACAGATTTGGGGGGGCACATATACTGGTGACAGATTTTGGGTTTGGGGGGCACATATACTGGTGACAGATTTTTTTTCTGGGTTGGGGGGGCACATAAACTGGTGACAGATTTGGGGTGGGCACATATACTGGTGACAGATTTGGGGTGGGGGGGCACATATACTGGTGACAGATTTTGGGTTGGGGGCACATATACTGGTGACAGATTTGGGGGGGGCACATATACTAGTGACAGATTTGGGGGGGGGGCACATATACTGGTGACAGATTTTGGGTTGGGGGGCACATATACTAGTGACAGATTTGGGGGGGCACATATACTGGTGACAGATTTTGGGTTTGGGGGGCACATATACTGGTGACAGATTTTTTTTCTGGGTTGGGGGGGCACATAAACTGGTGACAGATTTGGGGGGGCACATATACTGGTGACAGATTTGGGGTGGGGGGGCACATATACTGGTGACAGATTTGGGGGGGGCACATATACAAGTGACAGATTTGGGGGGGCACATATACTAGTGACAGATTTTGGGTTGGGGGGCACATATACTGGTGACAGATTTGGGGGGGGGGGGCACATATACTAGTGACAGATTTTTTTTCTGGGTTGGGGGGGCACATAAACTGGTGACAGATTTGGGGTGGGCACATATACTGGTGACAGATTTGGGGGGGCACATATACTGGTGACAGATTTGGGGTGGGGGGGCACATATACTGGTGACAGATTTTGGATTGGGGGGCACATATACTAGTGACAGATTTTTTTTGGGGGGGGGCACATATACTGGTGACAGATTTTGGGTTGGGGGGGCACATATACTGGTGACAGATTTAGGGGGGGCACATATACTGGTGACAGATTTGGGGGGGAGGCACAAATACTGCTAACGGATTTGAGGTGGGGGGTGCACATATACTGGTGACAGATTTTTGTTTGGGGGGGCACATATACTGGTGACAGATTTTGGGTGGGGGGTTGCACATATACTGGTGACAGATTTTGGGTGGGGGGGTGCACATATACTGGTGACAGATTTGGGGGGGGGGGCAAATATTCTGGTGACAGATTTGGGGGGCAAATATTCTGGTGACAGATTTGGGGGGCACATATACTGGTGACAGATTTGGGGGGGCACATATACTGGTGAAAGATTTGGGGTGGGAGGGGTGCACATATACTGGTGACAGATTTGGGGTGGGGGAGGCACATATACTGGTGGCAGATTTGGGGTGGGGGAGGCACATATACTGGTGGCAGATTTTTTTTGGGTGGGGGGGGGCACATATACTGGTGCCAGATTTTTTTTGGGTGGGGGGGCACATATACTGCTGACAAGATGGTGAGGTGGGGGTGTGAACATACTTTCATACTCGGGTGAAGGGAGGGATCGGCTGATCTCGGTACTCACATTGCAGCCGGCTTTGGTGTCTCCTCCGGCACAAACCATGGAGGTCTTCACAGTGCTGCCCCACCAATCCCGCTGGCTGCAGGTGGCATGATCCGCCACGGGGAGGAGAGCCTGCTGGAGGACGCTGGGGAGGCTTCCACCGGCTGTCCGGGAGAGAAGACAGAGGGGCCATCAGCCAGATACAAACTACGGGGGGGGGTTCAACATTGGAACTAATTTACTAAAGAAGTACAAACTATACACTTCACAAGTGACTGTTCCTGACTTTAGTACATAGGCATTTCTCAGACCCCCCTCCATATAAATGCAGTGACCCCCCTATATATATACTGGTCAGACCCCCCCCGATAAACCGGTCAGACACCATATAGACACAGTGACCCCCCCCATTACATACTGGTGAGGCGGCCCCATCCACTGATATAACAGGGGTACTGGTTGGGGAGGAGTTCTCCGGCGGGGGGCAGACAGGCCAATTGCACCTCATCATTCAGCAGAGCGACTCGAGACAACTTGATGAGAGCGATGTCATTCCTGGAGGGGAAGAAGAATAAAGAGACCCCGTCACCGACCAACTGCAGATAAATATACAGATCATTGTCCCCGAGACCACCCAGAACTGCATGGAGGACGGTCCCCGAGACCACCCAGAGCTACATGGAGGACGGTCCCCGAGACCACCCAGAACTGCATGGAGGACGGTCCCCGAGACCACCCAGAGCTACATGGAGGACGGTCCCCGAGACCACCCAGAACTGCATGGAGGACGGTCCCCGAGACCACCCAGAGCTACATGGAGGACGGTCCCCGAGACCACCCAGAGCTACATGGAGGACAGTCCCCGAGACCACCCAGAGCTGCATGGAGGACGGTCCCCGAGACCACCCAGAGCTGCATGGAGGACGGTCCCCGAGACCACCCAGAGCTGCATGGAGGACGGTCCCCGAGACCACCCAGAGCTGCATGGAGGACGGTCCCCGAGACCACCCAGAGCTGCTTTGAGGACAGTCCCCGAGATCACCCAGAGCTGCATGGAGGACGGTCCCCGAGACCACCCAGAGCTACATGGAGGACGGTCCCCGAGACCACCCAGAGCTGCATGGAGGACGGTCCCCGAGACCACCCAGAGCTGCATGGAGGACGGTCCCCGAGACCACCCAGAGCTGCTTTGAGGACAGTCCCCGAGATCACCCAGAGCTGCATGGAGGACGGTCCCCGAGACCACCCAGAGCTACATGGAGGACGGTCCCCGAGACCACCCAGAGCTGCATGGAGGACGGTCCCCGAGACCACCCAGAGCTGCATGGAGGACGGTCCCCGAGACCACCCAGAGCTGCTTTGAGGACAGTCCCCGAGACCACCCAGAGCTGCATGGAGGACGGTCCCCGAGACCACCCAGAGCTGCATGGAGGACAGTCCCCGAGACCACCCAGAGCTACATGAAGGACGGTCCCCGAGACCACCCAGAGCTGCATGGAGGACGGTCCCCGAGACCACCCAGAGCTGCTTTGAGGACAGTCCCCGAGACCACCCAGAGCTGCATGGAGGACGGTCCCCGAGACCACCCAGAGCTACATGGAGGACGGTCCCCGAGACCACCCAGAGCTACATGGAGGACAGTCCCCGAGACCACCCAGAGCTGCATGGAGGACGGTCCCCGAGACCACCCAGAGCTGCATGGAGGACGGTCCCCGAGACCACCCAGAGCTGCATGGAGGACGGTCCCTGAGACCACCCAGAGCTGCTTTGAGGACAGTCCCCGAGACCACCCAGAGCTGCATGGAGGACGGTCCCCGAGACCACCCAGAGCTACATGGAGGACGGTCCCCGAGACCACCCAGAGCTGCATGGAGGACGGTCCCCGAGACCACCCAGAGCTGCATGGAGGACGGTCCCCGAGACCACCCAGAGCTGCATGGAGGACGGTCCCCGAGACCACCCAGAGCTACATGGAGGACGGTCCCCGAGACCACCCAGAGCTACATGGAGGACAGTCCCCGAGACCACCCAGAGCTACATGGAGGACAGTCCCCGAGACCACCCAGAGCTACATGGAGGACAGTCCCCGAGACCACCCAGAGCTGCATGGAGGATTACTGGAAGTGATAACTGTAGAATCTGCCACATTTTCTTATATAAAACATTTCCAGATCTCAAAGGCCAATCGCAGTCATTTATGTCCATTATATTGTAACATCAAAGGACCCCAATACAGACTCCTCCGACACCCCAATACAGACCACATTTGATGACAGAAGACCCCAATACAGACTTCTGATGGCACAAGACCCCAATGGAGACCTCATCCAGCACCACCTGATCCCAATACAGACTCCTCCTACACCACAAGACCCTCAGTATAGACTCCTCCAACACTACAAGACCCCAATACCGCCTCCTACTACACCCCCAGACCCCAATACAGACTCCTCCAACACTACAAGACCCCTAGTATAGACTCCTGTGATGTTGCAAGACTCCAACTACAAAAATCCCCCCATAAAGACTCCTCTGATGCTACAAACTCCTTTGGCTCTAATAAGAACTTTGCAGTATCTGATTGGATACAGATTGGATGAATGGTTTAGGCAGGTCCTCCACATACTACATGCTGGTAAATCTAACAGGGATTGTACAGAAAGATTGCAGTTTTGGGTTAAACAATTTATTTTTAATATTTTTTTATTTAATTGAAATATTTATGATTACCAGCAAGACCAACGTCATGTCAAATGCATTACCACACCACACCGTCCACACATTGGTGGTATTATCTCCCTCTGTGACCCCCGGGCTCACCACCCATCCTCCATGACTACCAGTCTCCAGGGGGTCTCCAGTTCTGATCAGCTGGGGTAAGAGACCTCCCCGCCCAGTCCTGCTCCAAGCTAGGGTTACCCCGACCCCATCCCGAGACTGATCTCTACACCAACCTGGTCATTCTCTACCATCCAGACATCCTACATTCTCCGATAAGGGTGACAGGAAAGGACGGAATGAAGACTCACCCACTGGACACGGAGGAGCTCTTCCAACCTTCATGGACAAAGATGTCTCCTTTATTTATGAGGACAGTCTGCTCCTGCCCCTCCGCCACGCTCCGATCGTGTTCCCCGAGCACCACCTGGTAGGTACGGCTGGATCTGCGGGAAGAGGAGATGGATGGTTATGGTGGAACTCTTCTGAGAAGATCAATAACATGGAACCATCCGGAACAACGTTCCGTCCACCAGACAGAATCTAACCGTAAAATAATTCCAATACCCATTTTATATCAAAAAGCTGCAAGAGATTCAATTTTATCAAATATTTCTGCAAAATGCACAATCAGAATAAAGGTTATAGAAGTCACAACATTTACTGATTGGTAGAAGAGGATCCATCACAGCTTCTTACAGCAAATGGGGATTTTTTATTGCAGTGTAATCAATAGTGCCGCCCTCTACCTACCCCCTAGATAAACACATCACCGGTACATCCTGATCCCCCATCCCTGACATAGGGGGCCCCTGACATCACCAAAGGGCCACACAGAATATTCAGAGACTGCAGACATAGTACAGGAGATGATCAGAGACTGCAGACATAATACAGGAGATGATCAGAGACTGCAGACATAGTACAGGAGATGATCAGAGACTGCAGACATAATACAGGAGATGATCAGAGACTGCAGACACAGTACAGGAGATGATCAGAGACTGCAGACACAGTACAGGAGATGATCAGAGACTGCAGACATAATACAGGAGATGATCAGAGACTGCAGACATAGTACAGGAGATGATCAGAGACTGTAGACATAATACAGGAGATGATCAGAGACTGCAGACATAATACAGGAGATGATCAGAGACAGCAGACATAGTACAGGAGATGATCAGAGACTGCAGACATAGTACAGGAGATGATCAGAGACTGCAGACATAGTACAGGAGATGATCAGAGACTGCAGACATAATACAGGAGATGTTAAGAGACTGCAGACATAGTACAGGAGATGATCAGAGACTGCAGACATAGTACAGGAGATGATCAGAGACTGCAGACATAATACAGGAGATGATCAGAGACTGCAGACATAGTACAGGAGATGATCAGAGACTGCAGACATAGTACAGGAGATGATCAGAGACTGCAGACATAGTACAGGAGATGATCAGAGACTGCAGACATAATACAGGAGATGATCAGAGACTGTAGACATAGTACAGGAGATGATCAGAGACTGCAGACATAGTACAGGAGATGATCAGAGACTGCAGACATAGTACAGGAGATGATCAGAGACTGCAGACATAATACAGGAGATGATCAGAGACTGCAGACATAGTACAGGAGATGATCAGAGACTGCAGACATAATACAGGAGATGATCAGAGACTGCAGACATAATACAGGAGATGATCAGAGACTGCAGACATAATACAGGAGATGATCAGAGACTGCAGACATAATACAGGAGATGATCAGAGACTGCAGACATAATACAGGAGATGATCAGAGACTGCAGACATAATACAGGAGATGATCAGAGACTGCAGACATAATACAGGAGACAATCAGAGACTGCAGACATAATACAGGAGATGATCAGAGACTGCAGACATAGTACAGGAGATGATCAGAGACTGCAGACATAATACAGGAGATGATCAGAGACTGCAGACATAATACAGGAGATGATCAGAGACTGCAGACATAGTACAGGAGATGATCAGAGACTGCAGACATAGTACAGGAGATGATCAGAGACTGCAGACATAGTACAGGAGATGATCAGAGACTGCAGACATAATACAGGAGATGATCAGAGACTGCAGACATAGTACAGGAGATGATCAGAGACTGCAGACATAGTACAGGAGATGATCAGAGACTGCAGACATAGTACAGGAGATGATCAGAGACTGCAGACATAGTACAGGGGACACTTACGATATGCAGTGAGCGGCGGTCATCACCCAGTTTGGGGCGATCAGACTTCCTCCACAGGTGTGATAGAAGGAATCTCCGCTCTTATACTGCAGGGAGATCTGTGAGGAAGGGAAGGAAGGTCAGGGAAGGTGTCACATCTACAGACATGGAGGCCTCAGATCTTCTGAACTGACTGGACAGATTGTGATGGAAGAACGGAGGGAAGGATTCTGGGAATCTCCTTACAGACAATATCGGGATCGGGAAGGGATTGTTTACCCGCCGAGAGATAAATTGTCAGATATTCTCCATAGTTTCCTTTATCTGGATCAATGCTGTAGAAGAGGCTGAACATGGCGGATGTGTTGGATGTCCTGACCCACATCGTGGCACATACATATACCGGCAGACGGTACGGAGAGATCGGACGGAGTATTTCACAACTCCCCATCTCTCCGGTGATCATATACATCCCCACTGTGCCTATACCTGTCCATCTATGGGGCCCTTAACTGCCAGGGCCTATACCTGTCTATGGGGCCCTTACCTGCCAGAACCTATACCTGTCTATGGGGCCCTTACCTGCCAGGGCCTATACCTGTCTATGGGGCCCTTACCTGCCAGAGCCTATACCGGTCTATGGGGCCCTTACCTGCCAGAGCCTAAACCTGTCCATCTATGGGGCCCTTACCTGCCAGAGCCTATACCTGTCTATAGGGCCCTTACCTGCCAGAGCCTAAACCTGTCCATCTATGGGGCCCTTACCTGCCAGGGCCTATACCTGTCCAGCTATAGGGCCCTTATCTGCCAGGGCCTATACCTGTCCATCTATGGGGCCCTTACCTGCCAGGACCTATACCTGTCTATAGGGCCCTTACCTGCCAGGGCCTATACCTGTCTATGGGGCCCTTACCTGCCAGAGCCTATACCTGTCTATGGGGCCCTTACCTGCCAGAGCCTAAACCTGTCCATCTATGGGGCCCTTACCTGCCAGAGCCTATACCTGTCTATGGGGCCCTTACCTGCCAGAGCCTAAACCTGTCCATCTATGGGGCCCTTACCTGCCAGGGCCTATACCTGTCCATCTATGGAGCCCTTACCTGCCAGAGCCTATAACTGTCTATAGGGCCCTTACCTGCCAGAGCCTAAACCTGTCCATCTATAGGGGCCTTACCCGCCAGGGCCTATACCTGTCCATCTATGGGGCCCTTACCTGCAGAGGTTTATACCCGTTTGTCTATTGTGTTTTACAAGCCTACACCTGTCCATCTATGGGGCCCATAGCTACCATATCCTACTCCTGTCCATCTACAGTACCCCTTACCCACCAGGGCCTATAACTGTCTATCTACAGGGCCCTTACCTGCAAAGGTTTATACCTCTCTATCTATATACATGCCAAGGCCTATAATTGTCTATCTACAGAGGGCCCTTACCTGCCAGGGCCAGCTGTGAGGTCTGGCATTTTCCCCATTCACCACACGGCTGTTGGGGGCATAGGAGGGAACTCACACCCATAGGCTGCAAATGAGAAAAACATCTTTTATTATTTTCATCAAAAACAACAAAACCGAGAATTACAATTCCCATCCAGCAATCCCATCCAAGGCCAATGACGCACTAACTGTACCAGGATAGCACTGTGTATACCCCTGATGTGTACTTACCTCCAGTCAGAGGACACAGCATAACCCTAGTGTGTACTTACCTCCAGAGATCAGAGAGGACACAGTATATAACCGTGATGTGTACTTACGTTCAGCAGACCTCTGTCACATGGAGAAGACACAGTGCAGTACATCAGCCCAGTCAGTGAGTACTTACCAGCAACCGCCAGCAGTACAGTGATGAGTAGCTTCAGCATTGTGACAGAAGAGGTCTCCTCGCCCAGCCAGCTTTAATACTCACCTTTATCAGGTGCCGGGAACAGGTGGTGGGCAGCCCACAGGAACAGTTGGGATTGGGCACCATGCCCAAGGCTGCCCTGTATGAGCCAAACTTTCCTGGATCCCGGCCACTGATAATGACAAGAAATCAGCATTTGTCATAGGAGGGTTGTAGGGGGGTTACAGGTGACTTGGTACATTTGTGAAGGTCTGGTCAGGGCTGTATGAAACCATTTCCCCGAAACCTAGGCTCTTCTCTTTCTTCTAGCACCTGAAGGAAGGTCAAATCCCTGGATCACTTAGTGGCCCCCATGACCAGTCTAGCTGGAGCCATTCATATCCCAATCCAAGGATAGAATATCCCACATACTCAAGACCATCACAATAGGCACAAATTTAGTGTACTACGCCCTAATCCTACAGGGACATGAGGAGCCTCCAACATGACAATGTCTACACCACCTCTCTAGAGTCCATTCCATGACTGTCCCCACTCCATGGCTGGCTGTCTCACTCAATGGCTGTCCCCACTTTCCTTCTCCCAAGTTCCATCATCGGTTAATATGAGGAGCCTCCAGCTTGACAATCTCTAGACCACCATCAGAGTCTACTCCATGGCTGTCCTCACTCCACGACTGTCACCGCACTCCTCCTCCCAGGTTCCATCTTCGGATAAATGTTCTCAAAAATAGAAATTTCCAGACCAGAATATAGGTAAACTAGCCATTTACTTAGATTTGATGCCTATACGGCAAACTGAAGACCACCTTCTCCTTAATGCAGAGCACGTCTCTCTTCCACATAGAGTTCTTCATGGTGTCAATATAGCCACCAGGAGGAGAGTCTCAGTAACCACAACTGGCTACAAACATGGAGTTCAATGTCCCTGGAAGATCATAAGAGCGTCCCATCTCCATTAAGATGAAGCTCCTCCATTTCTCCTAGGGAAGTGTACACAAAGGTTGAGCTCACATGGTGGGGCAGTTCTCTTCAACCTACAAATACAGAACCTCCTTATTCACAGGATGCCTCCTTCTCCTCCACCAACCAACCACTATGCCTCTCCCACAGGGCCGTAAATACTAACCTTAAATCTGGAATGGTGGGCATACCAGGCTCCCTAACCATATACTAAGGGAACCTCCCATAAAGGGCGATATGGGGAGTCTCACCTCCAGCTGAACAGAAAATACCCCAAAGCCATCAAACAGGAGGACAAACCAACAGTGACACCAAAGCGAAGAGGGGGAGGGCAGATAGAGTGAAGGGGTAACACCCTGTGAGCAGGCAGACCAGGCTGTGTGATGGGGCAGCAGAGGGCAGATAATCTCCTCTCCTCCCCTGAGATCACTTCAATCATTACTATGGGTGGGGGTGAGGTGTTGGGGGCTCTGAGGTGACATCATTCCACGTTATTTTATCCGTGTCCATAGAGATGGGAAGGGAAGGAGAGTGTGGACCATTCACACCAGGGGGACGCGTTGCGTGCGTGTTAAGGGAAGATGGACCATTCACCCCAGGGCGACGCGTTGCGTGCGTATTACAGGAAGGCGGACCATTCACCCCACGGTGAGGCGTTGCGTGTTACGGGAAGGCAGACCTTTCACCCCATGGTGAGGTGTTGCGTGCGTGTTACGGGAAGGCGGACCATTCACCCCACGGTGAGGCGTTGCGTGTTACGGGAAGGCAGACCTTTCACCCCATGGTGAGGTGTTGCGTGCGTGTTACGGGAAGGCGGACCATTCACCCCAGGGTGAGGCGTTGCGCGCGTGTTACGGGAAGGCAGCCTATTCACACCAGGGAGATGCGTTGCGTGCGTGTTACGGGAAGGTGGACCATTCACACCAGGGAGATGCGTTGCGTGCGTGTAACGGGAAGGTGGAACATTCACACCAGGGAGATGCGTTGCGTGCGTGTTACGGGAAGGCGGACCTTTCACCCCAGGGTGAGGCGTTGCGTGCGTGTTACGGGAAGGTGGACCATTCACCCCAGGGTGAGGCGTTGCGTGCGTGTTACGGGAAGGTGGACCATTCACCCCAGGGAGATGCGTTGCGTGCGTGTTACGGGAAGGTGGAACATTCACACCAGGGAGATGCGTTGCGTGCGTGTTACGGGAAGGCGGACCTTTCACCCCAGGGTGAGGCGTTGCGTGCGTGTTACGGGAAGGTGGACCATTCACACCAGGGAGATGCGTTGCGTGCGTGTTATGGGAAGGCGGACCATTCACACCAGGGAGACGCATTGCTTGCGTGTTACGGGAAGGTGGAACATTCACACCAGGGAGATGCGTTGCGTGCGTGTTACGGGAAGGTGGAACATTCACACCAGGGAGATGCGTTGCGTGCGTGTAACGGGAAGGCAGCCTATTCACACCAGGGAGATGCGTTGCGTGCGTGTTACGGGAAGGTGGACCATTCACACCAGGGAGATGCGTTGCGTGCGTGTTACGGGAAGGTGGAACATTCACACCAGGGAGATGCGTTGCGTGCGTGTTACGGGAAGCTGGAACATTCACACCAGGGAGATGCGTTGCGTGCGTGTCACGGGAAGGTGGAACATTCACACCAGGGAGATGCGTTGCGTGCGTGTTACGGGAAGGTGGACCATTCACACCAGGGAGATGCGTTGCGTGCGTGTTACGGGAAGGTGGACCATTCACACCAGGGAGATGCGTTGCGTGCGTGTTACGGGAAGGTGGAACATTCACACCAGGGAGATGCGTTGCGTGCGTGTTACGGGAAGGCGGACCTTTCACCCCATGGTGAGGTGTTGCGTGCGTGTTATGGGAAGGTGGACCATTCACACCAGGGAGATGCGTTGCGTGCGTGTTACGGGAAGGTGGACCATTCACACCAGGGAGATGCGTTGCGTGCGTGTTACGGGAAGGTGGAACATTCACCCCAGGGAGATGCGTTGCGTGCGTGTTACGGGAAGGCGGACCATTCACACCAGGGAGATGCGTTGCGTGCGTGTTACGGGAAGGTGGAACATTCACCCCAGGGAGATGTGTTGCATGCGTGTTACGGGAAGGCGGACCATTCACCCCAGGGTGAGGTGTTGCGTGCGTGTTACGAGAAGGTGGACCATTCACACCAGGGAGATGCGTTGCGTGCGTGTTAAGGGAAGGTGGAACATTCACCCCAGGGAGATGCGTTGCGTGCGTGTTACGGGAAGGCAGCCTATTCACACCAGGGAGATGCGTTGCGTGCGTGTTACGGGAAGGTGGACCATTCACACCAGGGAGATGCGTTGCGTGCGTGTTACGGGAAGGTGGACCATTCACACCAGGGAGATGCGTTGCGTGCGTGTTACGGGAAGGTGGACCATTCACACCAGGGAGACGCATTGCTTGCGTGTTACGGGAAGGTGGACCATTCACCCCAGGGTGAGGCGTTGCGTGCGTGTAATGGGAAGGCAGCCCATACACACCAGGGAGATGCGTTGCGTGCGTGTTACGGGAAGGTGGAACATTCACCCCAGGGTGAGGCGTTGCGTGCGTGTTACGGGAAGGTGGACCATTCACCCCAGGGTGAGGCGTTGCGTGCGTGTAATGGGAAGGCAGCCCATACACACCAGGGAGATGCGTTGCGTGCGTGTTACGGGAAGGTGGAACATTCACCCCAGGGTGAGGCGTTGCGTGCGTGTTACGGGAAGGTGGACCATTCACACCAGGGAGACGCGTTGCGTGCGTGTTACGGGAGTGTTACGGGAAGGTGGACCATTCACACCAGGGAGATGCGTTGCGTGCGTGTTACGGGAAGGTGGAACATTCACACCAGGGAGATGCGTTGCGTGCGTGTTACGGGAAGGTGGACCATTCACCCCAGGGAGATGCGTTGCGTGCGTGTTACGGGAAGGCGGACCTTTCACCCCATGGTGAGGTGTTGCGTGCGTGTTACGGGAAGGTGGACCATTCACCCCAGGGAGATGCGTTGCGTGCGTGTTACGGGAAGGTGGACCATTCACCCCAGGGTGAGGCGTTGCGTGCATGTTACGGGAAGGTGGACCATTCACACCAGGGAGACGCGTTGCGTGCGTGTTACGGGAAGGTGGACCATTCACACCAGGGAGATGCGTTGCGTGCGTGTTACGGGAAGGTGGAACATTCACACCAGGGAGATGCGTTGCGTGCGTGTTACGGGAAGGTGGACCATTCACCCCAGGGAGATGCGTTGCATGCGTGTTACGGGAAGGCGGACCTTTCACCCCATGGTGAGGTGTTGCGTGCGTGTTACGGGAAGGTGGACCATTCACCCCAGGGAGATGCGTTGCGTGCGTGTTACGGGAAGGTGGAACATTCACACCAGGGAGATGCGTTGCGTGCGTGTTACGGGAAGGTGGAACATTCACACCAGGGAGATGCGTTGCGTGCGTGTTACAGGAAGGTGGAACATTCACACCAGGGAGATGCGTTGCGTGCGTGTTACGGGAAGGTGGACCATTCACACCAGGGAGATGCGTGCGTGTTACGGGAAGGCGGACCATTCACACCAGGGAGATGCGTTGCGTGCGTGTTACGGGAAGGTGGACCATTCACACCAGGGAGATGCGTTGTGTGCGTGTTACGGGAAGGTGGAACATTCACACCAGGGAGATGCGTTGCGTGCGTGTTACGGGAAGGTGGAACATTCACACCAGGGAGATGCGTTGCGTGCGTGTTACGGGAAGGTGGACCATTCACACCAGGGAGATGCGTTGCGTGCGTGTTACGGGAAGGCGGACCTTTCACCCCAGGGTGAGGCGTTGCGTGCGTGTTACGGGAAGGCGGACCATTCACCCCAGGGTGAGGCGTTGCGTGCGTGTTACGGGAAGGTGGAACATTCACCCCAGGGTGAGGCGTTGCGTGCGTGTTACGGGAAGGCGGACCATTCACCCCAGGGTGAGGCGTTGCGTGCGTGTTACGGGAAGGTGGACCATTCACCCCAGGGTGAGGCGTTGCGTGCGTGTTACGGGAAGGTGGACCATTCACACCAGGGAGATGCGTTGCGTGCGTGTTACGGGAAGGCGGACCATTCACCCCAGGGTGAGGCGTTGCGTGCGTGTTACGGGAAGGTGGACCATTCACACCAGGGAGATGCGTTGCGTGCGTGTCACGGGAAGGTGGAACATTCACACCAGGGAGATGCGTTGCGTGCGTGTTACGGGAAGGTGGAACATTCACACCAGGGAGATGCGTTGCGTGCGTGTTACGGGAAGGTGGACCATTCACACCAGGGAGATGCGTTGCGTGCGTGTTACGGGAAGGTGGACCATTCACACCAGGGAGATGCGTTGCGTGCGTGTTACGGGAAGGCGGACCTTTCACCCCAGGGTGAGGCGTTGCGTGCGTGTTACGGGAAGGCGGACCATTCACCCCAGGGTGAGGCGTTGCGTGCGTGTTACGGGAAGGTGGGCCATTCACCCCAGGGTGAGGCGTTGCGTGCGTGTTACGGGAAGGTGGACCATTCACACCAGGGAGATGCGTTGCGTGTGTGTTACGGGAAGGTGGAACATTCACACCAGGGAGATGCGTTGCGTGCGTGTTACGGGAAGGTGGAACATTCACACCAGGGAGATGCGTGCGTGTTACGGGAAGGCGGACCATTCACCCCAGGGTGAGGCATTGCGTGCGTGTTACGGGAAGGTGGAACATTCACCCCAGGGTGAGGCGTTGCGTGCGTGTTACGGGAAGGTGGACCATTCACACCAGGGAGACGCGTTGCGTGCGTATTACAGGAAGGTGGACCATTCACACCAGGGAGATGCGTTGCGTGCGTGTTACGGGAAGGTGGAACATTCACACCAGGGAGATGCGTTGCGTGCGTGTTACGGGAAGGTGGACCATTCACCCCAGGGAGATGCGTTGCGTGCGTGTTACGGGAAGGCGGACCTTTCACCCCATGGTGAGGTGTTGCGTGCGTGTTACGGGTAGGTGAACCATTCACCCCAGGGAGATGCGTTGCGTGCGTGTTACGGGAAGGCAGCCTATTCACACCAGGGAGATGCGTTGCGTGCGTGTTACGGGAAGGTGGACCATTCACACCAGGGAGATGCGTTGCGTGCGTGTTACGGGAAGGTGGAACATTCACACCAGGGAGATGCGTTGCGTGCGTGTTACGGGAAGGCGGACCATTCACACCAGGGAGATGCGTTGCGTGCGTGTTACGGGAAGGTGGACCATTCACACCAGGGAGATGCGTGCGTGTTACAGGAAGGCGGACCATTCACACCAGGGAGATGCGTTGCGTGCGTGTTACGGGAAGGTGGACCATTCACCCCAGGGAGATGCATTGCGTGCGTGTAATGGGAAGGCAGCCCATTCACACCAGGGAGATGCGTTGCGTGCGTGTTACGGGAAGGTGGAACATTCACCCCAGGGTGAGGCGTTGCGTGTTACGGGAAGGCGGACCTTTCACCCCAGGGTGAGGCGTTGCGTGCGTGTTACGGGAAGGCGGACCTTTCACCCCAGGGTGAGGCGTTGCGTGCGTGTTACGGGAAGGCGGACCTTTCACCCCAGGGTGAGGCGTTGTGTGCGTGTTACGGGAAGGCGGACCTTTCACCCCAGGGAGATGCGTTGCGTGCGTGTTACGGGAAGGCGGACCTTTCACCCCAGGGTGAGGCGTTGCGTGCGTGTTACGGGAAGGCGGACCTTTCACCCCAGGGTGAGGCGTTGCGTGCGTGTTACGGGAAGGCGGACCATTCACCCCAGGGTGAGGCGTTGCGTGCGTGTTACGGGAAGGTGGACCATTCACACCAGGGAGATGCGTTGCGTGCGTGTTACGGGAAGGTGGAACATTCACACCAGGGAGATGCGTTGCGTGCGTGTTACGGGAAGGTGGAACATTCACCCCAGGGTGAGGCGTTGCGCGCGTGTTACGGGAAGGTGGACCATTCACCCCAGGGTGAGGCGTTGCGTGCGTGTAACGGGAAGGCGGACCATTCACCCCAGGGAGATGCGTTGCGTGCGTGTTATGGGAAGGCGGACCATTCACACCAGGGAGACGCGTTGCGTGCGTGTTACGGGAAGGCGGACCATTCACACTAGGGAGACACGTTGCGTGCGTTTTACGGGAAGGCAGACCAGTCACCCCAGGGCGAGGCGTTGCGTGCGTGTTATGGGAAGGCGCACCATTCATTTGTCCTGCAGTGTAGGGGTGTTCATTAACGATGACTGCCCTGCAGCACATGAATACAGGTGACGTGCGTTTCCACAGCGCGGGGGTGTGAGCGAGTCCTCATGGGACACACGGCAGGGTGACAACACTGCTGGTAACAGGGAGGTGGCGGCTTAGTGTTGTCAGCCTGAAACAGGAAGTAGGGTTACTGGCAGGATCCCTGGGGAAGGCATTCAACAGATTCACAAAAAAATATGCTAAAAACATGTATTCATGACACCAAACACACCGAATAGAGATTTGGGGTTTCTATCCATCTATGAAGGTTTGTCTTCCTCAGTCCCGAGATCTTTCCTGTTTTTTATTTTCTAAATTAGTTTCTTAATTTATTTTATGTGTTGTGTGATTCTTGTTGGTGAGATCAGTAGGACCTCTCAGAACTGGGGGGAGGGGCAGACAGTTCTGGTTGGAGCTGTCAATGTCACCTGTCCCAGGTATAAAAGTTCCCAGCCGCACCTGACAGGTAAGTGATGGATGATGTACACAGAGTTATCTGTAGGTGTTCATGGCCCATGTGATCACCCGCTCATAGAATGTGGCCGGACCCCAACCGTCCTGCCGCCTCCCCACCACCCGATAAAGGGGACCTCTTCTCTGTCCCTGTGCTGAAACTTCTCATCACTGTACTGCTAAAGGTAAGTACTCACTAGGGTGATGTATTGTGATCATGGCATGCTGGAGGTAAGTACACAGTGGTATATACAGTATCTGCTCCGATCACTGGAGGTAAGTACACGGTGGTATATACAGTATCTGCTCCAATCACTGGAGGCAAGTACACGGTGGTATATACAGTACCCACTCTGATCACTCCGACTGAAGGAGGGATGGGGATGAGGAAGATTCAGCCCGGAACATGACCCGATCCCAGACCAGTACCGGCCCCTTCCCCGCCTAACACTGACCTGCTGTGATAGGACGGGGACCAGTGTACCCCCTCTTACGATACCCTCATCTTCCTGTACCCCGCAACCATGGAGACTGCCACTGCTGAGCAGATGGAAATGCTAAATTCCTGGCTGTCATGCTGATCCCATGACTTCAGTACTTTGTCATGACTCAGAACAAGGTACTAATCCATAGACAGCCAGGCAACCAGCATGTTCTCAGAAGGGGGGGGGGCACTGGTAGTCTCTATACATCTCCTGGACTCATCCCGGCCAGAATGGATCCCACAGGGCGAACACTCCACTCCGTTCTACAACCTCCATTCTAGGACATCTGGATGGATAATATAACCAGAAATGACTGCAGACCCCCCCCCCCCCCCAAAATCTTCACCCTGCCCCTCCAGAACAACACCCCACCACCGCAAACACTTCAACCCTACCTAGGCCAAGACTTCCCCCCCAACGCTTCACCCCTACCAAGGGCAAGACTTCCTCCCCAACGCTTCACCCCTACAAAGGGCAAGACTTCCTCCCCAACATTTCACCCCTACCAAGGGCAAGACTTCCCCCCAACGCTTCACCCCTACCAAGGGCAAGACTTCCTCCCCAACATTTCACCCCTACCAAGAGCAAGACTTCCTCCCCAACATTTCACCCCTACCAAGGGCAAGACTTCCTCCCCAACGCTTCACCCCTACCAAGAGCAAGACTTCCTCCCCAACATTTCACCCCTACCAAGGGCAAGACTTCCTCCCCAACGCTTCACCCCTACCAAGGGCAAGACTTCCCCCCAACGCTTCACCCCTACAAAGGGCAAGACTTCCTCCCCAACATTTCACCCCTACCAAGGGCAAGACTTCCTCCCCAACATTTCACCCCTACCAAGGGCAAGACTTCCCCCCAACGCTTCACCCCTACCAAGGGCAAGACTTCCTCCCCAACATTTCACCCCTACCAAGAGCAAGACTTCCTCCCAACGCTTCGCCCCTACCAAGGGCAAGACTTCCTCCCCAACGCTTCACCCCTACCAAGGGCAAGACTTCCTCCCCAACGCTTCACCCCTACCAAGTGCAAGACTTCCTCCCCAACGCTTCACCCCTACCAAGTGCAAGACTTCCTCCCCAACGCTTCACCCCTACCAAGGGCAAGACTTCCTCCCCAAGGCTTCACCCCTACCAAGGGCAAGACTTCCTCCCCAACGCTTTACCCCTACAGAGGGCAAGACTTCCTCCCCAACGCTTCACCCCTACCAAGGGCAAGACTTCCTCCCCAAGGCTTTACCCCTACCAAGGGCAAGACTTCCTCCCCAACGCTTTACCCCTACAGAGGGCAAGACTTCCTCCCCAACGCTTCACCCCTACCAAGGGCAAGACTTCCTCCCCAACGCTTCACCCCTACCAAGGGCAAGACTTTCTCCCCAACGCTTCACCCCTACCAAGGGCAAGACTTCCTCCCCAACATTTCACCCCTACCAAGGGCAAGACTTCCTCCCCAACATTTCACCCCTACCAAGGGCAAGACTTCCCCCCAACGCTTCACCCCTACCAAGGGCAAGACTTCCTCCCCAACATTTCACCCCTACCAAGAGCAAGACTTCCTCCCAACGCTTCGCCCCTACCAAGGGCAAGACTTCCTCCCCAACGCTTCACCCCTACCAAGGGCAAGACTTCCTCCCCAACGCTTCACCCCTACCAAGTGCAAGACTTCCTCCCCAACGCTTCACCCCTACCAAGTGCAAGATTTCCTCCCCAACGCTTCACCCCTACCAAGGGCAAGACTTCCTCCCCAACGCTTCACCCCTACCAAGGGCAAGACTTCCTCCCCAACATTTCACCCCTACCAAGGGCAAGACTTCCCCCAACGCTTCACCCCTACCAAGGGCAAGACTTCCTCCCCAACATTTCACCCCTACCAAGAGCAAGACTTCCTCCCAACGCTTCGCCCCTACCAAGGGCAAGACTTCCTCCCCAACGCTTCACCCCTACCAAGGGCAAGACTTCCTCCCCAACGCTTCACCCCTACCAAGTGCAAGATTTCCTCCCCAACGCTTCACCCCTACCAAGGGCAAGACTTCCTCCCCAACGCTTCACCCCTACCAAGGGCAAGACTTCCTCCCCAACGCTTTACCCCTACAGAGGGCAAGACTTCCTCCCCAACGCTTCACCCCTACCAAGGGCAAGACTTCCTCCCCAAGGCTTTACCCCTACCAAGGGCAAGACTTCCTCCCCAACGCTTTACCCCTACAGAGGGCAAGACTTCCTCCCCAACGCTTCACCCCTAACAAGGGCAAGACTTCCTCCCCAACGCTTCACCCCTACCAAGGGCAAGACTTTCTCCCCAACGCTTCACCCCTACCAAGGGCAAGACTTCCTCCCCAACATTTCACCCCTACCAAGGGCAAGACTTCCTCCCCAACATTTCACCCCTACCAAGGGCAAGACTTCCTCCCCAACGCTTCGCCCCTACCAAGGGCAAGACTTTCTCGCCAACGCTTTGCCCCTACCAAGGGTAAGACTTCCTCCCCAATGCTTTACCCCTACCAAGGGCAAGACTTTCTCCCCAATGCTTTGCCCCTACCAAGGGCAAGACTTCCTCCCCAACATTTCACCCCTACCAAGGGCAAGACTTCCTCCCCAACGCTTCGCCCCTACCAAGGGCAAGACTTTCTCGCCAACGCTTTGCCCCTACCAAGGGCAAGACTCCCTCCCCAACGCTTTACCCCTACCAAGAGCAAGACTTCCTCCCCAACATTTCACCCCTACCAAGGGCAAGACTTCCTCCCCAACATTTCACCCCTACCAAGGGCAAGACTTCCTCCCCAACATTTCACCCCTACCAAGGGCAAGACTTCCTCCCCAACATTTCACCCCTACCAAGGGCAAGACTTCCTCCCCAACATTTCACCCCTACCAAGGGCAAGACTTCCTCCCCAACATTTCACCCCTACCACGGGCAAGACTTCCTCCCCAACATTTCACCCCTACCAAGGGCAAGACTTCCTCCCCAACGCTTCACCCCTACCAAGGGCAAGACTTCCTCCCCAACATTTCACCCCTACCAAGAGCAAGACTTCCTCCCCAACATTTCACCCCTACCAAGGGCAAGACTTCCTCCCCAACGCTTCACCCCTACCAAGGGCAAGACTTCCTCCCCAACATTTCACCCCTACCAAGGGCAAGACTTCCTCCCCAACATTTCACCCCTACCAAGGGCAAGACTTCCTCCCCAACGCTTCGCCCCTACCAAGGGCAAGACTTCCTCCCCAACGCTTCGCCCCTACCAAGGGCAAGACTTTCTCGCCAACGCTTTGCCCCTACCAAGGGCAAGACTTCCTCCCCAACATTTCACCCCTACCAAGGGCAAGACTTCCTCCCCAACATTTCACCCCTACCAAGGGCAAGACTTCCTCCCCAACATTTCACCCCTACCAAGGGCAAGACTTCCTCCCCAACGCTTCGCCCCTACCAAGGGCAAGACTTTCTCGCCAACGCTTTGCCCCTACCAAGGGTAAGACTTCCTCCCCAATGCTTTACCCCTACCAAGGGCAAGACTTTCTCGCCAACGCTTTGCCCCTACCAAGGGCAAGACTTCCTCCCCAACGCTTCACCCCTACCAAGGGCAAGACTCCCTCCCCAACGCTTTACCCCTACCAAGTGACCCATAGATTGAATTTTAGTGGGTGGGGGTCACATTTCTTTAAGACCCCTTTCACACTGAGCCGCCCCGGGTGTCAGCGGTGCTATTTTTAGCGATGCTTTACCGTCGTCTTAGCGGCGCTATTCGGCCGCTAGCTAGTGGGGCTGTTTTAACCCCCGCTACTGGACAAAAAGGGGTTAAATCCGCCCGCAAAACGGCGCCACAGTGGCGCTTTGCCGGTGGTATAGTAGCGCTGCCCCATTGTTTTCCATCATAGGAGGGCGAGTTCACTGCTCATAATGCGCTCCAAAGAAGCTGCTGGAAGGATTTTTTTTGATGCTCTGCCAGCACAGCGCCCCCTTGTGATGAGCCCTCGGGGGTCTCACACTGGAGTGAATGGAGCCGCTGTTTCAGGGCGCTTCGCAGGCGGTATTTTTAACTCTATAGCACCTGCAAAGCACCTCAGTGTGAAAGGGGTCCAAGTGTTCTCTAAAAAAAAAAAAAAAAACTAACAATTTTCTATAAATTTTATTACCACAAATAGAATTGTATTTCCAGTTTGGTGATAACATGAAAACCTCCAGTCTCACCATCCACACCGGACACTCGGATCATCCGGATTTTGGTTCCGGTCTGATGACAAAACTCCCTGCACACTCGGAGCCGCTCCGCGTTGACGGTAAAGTGACGCTCTTTGACCGCCGTTTTACCGGCGCTTTTTTCGGACGCTTTTATCTCCCGGTAGTAGCTGAAGAAATGGTTAAAAGCGCCCGTGTTGCGTCGCTGCCCATTCATTCCGATGGGAAGGGGCGGTGCGGGAGTTCAGTATACGCTGCTTGCAGGACTTTTTTTTCCCGTCCCCGGGGTGAGAGCGTTTGGGATATCCCATTGGGGGAGGCTTGAGAGGCGCTTTACAGGCGCAATTTGTATCGCTAAAAGGCCTGAAAAATGCCCAAAAAATGCCCCCCCGTGTGAAAGGGGTAACGAGTTTTCTGCCAAAATAAATGACAAAAAAAATTATTATCACCAATGAGACCAAATCTGAGCAGCCCAGATAGGGAGGGGGGGGGGGGGGTTGCAGGTAAAGGGGGGTTAATGGGGGGTGGTTAGGAAAATGGCCCCCCCCCCTCCCAGGTTTAGTTCTCAGGACCTTCAAGAGAACCCATCACTTCCATTGAGTGCCCCCCGCCCCTGGCTCTGTGCACCTCCCGAGTCTTGTGTGAGGCCCAAGTCTGAGCTTTCACAGAGCTTCCCCCTCCCCCCCCCCACTAGACAGGCCTGAGCAGTGCATCCTGGGAGGAAGGAGAGGTCACATATCCCTCATACCTGGAAGTACCGGGTTTATTGAAGAAGATTGGAAGCGGGGGAGGTATTGGTGGGGGGTGGCTTTGGTAATGGTGGGGGGGGTATTGGTGGCGGGAGGGGCGGGTGGTATTGGTGGAGGGGGAGGTGGCAATGGTGGGGGGGGGGGTGGTATTGGTGGCGGGGGGAGGTATTGGTGGGAGGGGGTGTCCAATGAGAGATGATAGTGATGAGTAGATGATATGCAGTATGAAGCCCCCCCTAGTATGTTGTGACAATAAGACCTATGATTACTAACCTCAAACTGGAGCCGGAGTTGCACTTCAACCAGTTGAGGACCGGCGGCAGGTCACACCCCTTCCTGTCTAGGACACCTCCCCAATTCTCAGCACTGTGATACTCTGACTGACAATTACTCCGCCATGCAATGCTCTACCCACAATACTTGTATCTATTTCTGTAGACAGAGCTTTCTATTGGCGATATTTAATCACCACGGAGATTTTATTTATAGCGGAAGGAAGTTTCCTTCGTTTTTATTATAAAACAAAGATGGCGGGACGGTCTGAACCTCGGGAACCGCCCCTTTGTGGGAGGCGGGAACCCCCCGAGATGACCACTAGAAATGAAGAAACCGGGCGGTATTGAGGGGGTTACACCACAGACGAGGTGAAGGGGTTAATGTGCAGGATAAGGCGGGTGAGGGGTAAATACGGAGGTCAGCCAGCACCACCCCCCCCGCATATCTACAGCGGTAGGCGGGGCCAAGAAAACGTCATCCTTGGTGACCGCTGACAGGCCTCCGGTCCTAATTTCTGTGCCGGTCCCCATTCCCTGAGGGGGGAGGGAAAGTATACAGATCACATATCACACCCAACACTTCACCATCTAGTGGCCAAACCGAGAATTGTACTAACACCCCCTTACACAGGGGAAGACCTGCACCCGGCCGGGGAGGAGTGGGGCATGGACGAGATCCACCACAGGACAGGAACCGGATCATAGAATTCAGATCCAAACCTGACAGATGAAGAAACACAAAGAAACATTCAGGATTGAAGATAATTTTATTTCCCACATTGAAGGGGGGCAGACATGGTGGGGGGGGGGGCCAGACATGGTGGTGGTGGGGGGGGGGGGGCAGACATGGTGGTGGTGGGGGGGGGCAGACATGGTGGTGGTGGTGGTGGGGGGGCAGACATGGTGGTGGTGGTGGTGGGGGGGCAGACATGGTGGTGGTGGTGGTGGGGGGGGCAGACATGGTGGTGGTGGGGGGGCAGACATGGTGGTGGTGGGGGGGGGGCAGACATGGTGGTGGTGGTGGTGGGGGGGCAGACATGGTGGTGGTGGTGGTGGGGGGGGCCAGACATGGTGGTGGTGGGGGGGGGCAGACATGGTGGTGGTGGTGGTGGGGGGCAGACATGGTGGTGGTGGTGGTGGGGGGGGCCAGACATGGTGGTGGTGGGGGGGGCCAGACATGGTGGTGGTGGGGGGGCAGACATGGTGGTGGTGGGGGGGGGCAGACATGGTGGTGGTGGGGGGCAGACATGGTGGTGGTGGTGGTGGGGGGGGCCAGACATGGTGGTGGTGGGGGGGGGCAGACATGGTGGTGGTGGTGGTGGGGGGGCAGACATGGTGGTGGTGGTGGTGGGGGGGGCCAGACATGGTGGTGGTGGGGGGGCCAGACATGGTGGTGGTGGTGGTGGGGGGCAGACATGGTGGTGGTGGTGGTGGGGGGTGACGTGGATACCTTTTATACATACCTCACTTATATATTTAATGATACATAAGTGATTAAAACCTTTTGTCTATATATGAATCAACCCATGAAATTAAGAACGAATGATATCTGTTCGAAAAGGGTAACAATCTAATTTATTTAAACTTACTATTGTACAGAAAAGAAACTTGTGGTAATATGAAACTAGCAACTATAACATAAATGATATAACCTTAAAACAACAATGTTACCAATGATAATAAATATTGCCATAATGGTCATACCCATGCTATCAAGAGATTAATAAGGTATTACGGCCAAATCCTACGATAGAAAAGTTTACAGGAAAGAAAAGAGACAGAGAGATACATTGTATGGAGAAGTCTTACGTAACCATCCTTCATCTAGACCGTCAGCCGGAGAGACCTGGGCAGTGATCTGTGTTGCAATATATACACATTTGTAACCCCCCCCCTTCCATATGCTAAGGCATTGCCACATTCTTTCAAGGGTGGGGGGTTGCACCTAACACTTGGCTAACTGGAGGTCTTTACATGTCATAAACCCCTCTCTGCCCAACCCTATTTAAGTGAAACAAGTTTGGTAACAATACTACTCCCAGTCGGCCTCACATCCCCCAAGTGATTCCCTTCAAGGGACAATACATCTATAAACCAGGTGGTAAACTGACTCTATAAACAAAGCTTAAACCAGAGCTGTTTAATATGTCAGCTGTTCTCAGAATGTCCAGGCAATTTCCTGACACACTGCTTTAAGTCATATTGCATGTCCATTTATGAATGTTGATTATCATTGAAGGTAAAAAAATCATAGGTCTCACATTTCCACATCAGGGGGGCAGACATGGTGGTGGTGGTGGGGGGGCAGACATGGTGGTGGTGGGGGGGGGGGGGGGGGGGGGGCCAGACATGGTGGTGGTGGGGGGGGGGGGCAGACATGGTGGTGGGTGGGGGGGGGGGCCAGACATGGTGGTGGTGGGGGGGGCAGACATGGTGGTGGTGGGGGGGGCAGACATGGTGGTGGGGGGGGGGGGCAGACATGGTGGTGGGGGAGGGGGGGCAGACATGGTGGTGGGGGAGGGGGGGCAGACATGGTGGTGGGGTGGTGGGGG